>BFEA01001126.1:47914-60745 GCA_003427395.1 Chara braunii
CATGTGTGTACAGGATTGTCCCTCCGTTCCTGACTGCAGGCACCCTCCTCATCCGGACACTATATGTCCATTTTGTGGCCACGGACGCTATGCTGAATGCATGCTCTTTTGTGGGGGGCGTTCTTCCTTTATTCTGGGCTGCAATAGACATGCTATTTGTCAGGAATGTATGGTTGGCATGCTTCATGCCAGCCGTCGTGGCAGTTGTTGTTTTGAGAATGCTCAGTTAGGTCTTCCATGCGCTCATCCACCCCATCCTTACAATGTGTGTCCTTTCTGTCGTCAAGGACAGCCTCATTCTTGAGCTTTTCCCTGTGTTTAACACCTTCCCCTTCACTCTGCCTCTCTGACAGCATGCAAGTGGGCTGTTATGGCATACGGGGATGGGGGCAGCTCGCGCTCAACTTCATCAACGTGGCGAGCCTTGCACGTGAGAGGCACAGTGGAGGTGGAGTTCAAAGAAGAAGTAGAAATTTAATGGTTTCAATCTGCCCTTGTTTTTTCTTTTTGTTTTTATTTTTATTTTTGCATGTTATCACTGTGCCCGTTTTTTGCTTTTTTCTTTGTTCCGCAAAGTGCGCTCTTTTAGTTTGTAGTGATGTGACAATATACTTCTCCCTCTCTGCCTACGGTTTACCGGGCAGTTCTATTTGACGATATATAGATATATATATTTCTGGGCGTTTTTTTGGCCCGCCCGGTTTACTTGGGCGGCCCCCCCGGGCCCAACCGGCCGGGCGGCGTCCTCACTCAGCTCTGGTTTGAAACAGAAGAACTAAAATAGTTTCTTCAAATTATCTTGCCGTATATTCCTGTTCAAAGAACTTAAAAACTTTAAACAAGTCTCTTGTAATTTAGAAACACGATGTTGCTTTACAAAGACGCTAACTTTCAACAACGCTGGATCTCTGGAATGAAATTGTTGAATCTGAACGAATCTGAAAGTTTTCGGAACAGATTGACTTGATATTGCAATCGAAACAAAAACTCAGAGAATAATATAGTCCATTTTTTATTGATAAAATTTTAAACTCAAAATGACGCTGGTAGCTGGGCAGGGTAGCAGCCCGGTTAAATCAGACCCGCAGTGACAGTTGTCAAGCAATTCCGGCTCAGCACTATGAAAGCGCCTGCCCCTCCCCCACCCCTCATATTCGGGTGTCACAAGGACCTATAGCACCTTAAGCAGGCTGGCCGTGGACAGGCTGAACTGGATGCCTATCTCCAAGTTGGACTCTGAACGATGTCAGCTAAGGGTTTGTGATCCTTGAAGAGTAGGGCCGAGTATTGCATTTCGAGTGACGAATTTCTGCTTGCGGTATTTTTTTTTTTTATAAACAAAACAGGTCCTTGTGGCCCTGCCTCCATTTCCATTCCGGGGAGCATCAGTCCGGTTCCTATTCCACCGGCAAGTCAGAATAAAATATTACATCCTGAAACACACTCACGCTTCCTTCCGTCTGGCCGAAGGAACCCTGACCAGCATTGATTACTTCAGCGTCGTGGAGGATTGACTATCAGCTTGCCTTACTTCCACCTTTCCTCCCAGGTCCACTGTATGAACCTGTCAGACAAATGATGAAGAGTAAGAAGGGTAAAGGAAGCTACGGAAGTTGCAATCTCGGAATTTGTCCTTTAATGTTACGTGGCCTGTGATAGATCTTGTCCATTTGCTGGCTGGGATCTCTGCCTTCTCCACCCTGCTTCTGAGTTGTGCCAGTCTTTTCACCGTATGTGAAAGTCATTTATCTCTGCTACTTGCCCCCCTGCGAGCCACACCATAGTGAATTTTGCCTCGATTCTTCTCTGTTGCTCTTCGTCATCTGGCATGGAGTGTCTCGTCTTATGCCACTTACAAAGAATCTCTGCCTGAATCAAGGTCCTTGTCTCCGCCCATACCTTCTCCCTTGGAGTTGAGAGTGCTTCAATGGTTCTGCAGCACCTTTCCTGCCAGTTGGACCACATCGTTACCTTTCTGATAATTCTGAACCACGTTTTCTCTGTCTTGTGGAATTGAGCTGGCATGTTAGTCCATAGACAGAGTTGGATGGGGTGCTCACGGAGGGGAGTCGAGAAGAGGGAATCCCAAAGATCTGAGGCCATCGCCCAATATACCGTCGCCTCTCTACAGCGTATCAGGCAATGTAGCATATCTTCTGGTTCGTTTTCTGAACATACCACACATAAATATGAACTGTTAGGGTCATTCTTACTTCGTCTCATCTGCAGCCACTGGTTAACGGGTAGAGCCACGTATGAGATGAGCCATTGGAGGCTTCTGATTTTGACCGGTCGGATTGACTTGAATTTTTTCCATGGTATTTGTGGGATCTGACTAGCGTCCTGACCCATTAACTTCTGCCATCTGTTCTTGATCGTTGGGTCAGGATCCTTTGTTTCGAGGAGTATCCCTGGATGGGGACATTCGTTTTGAGACTTCTGCTTCTGTCTGGCGTCCGAGCCCACTTTTCGGGGTAAAAATTCAAATCTTGAATCGTCGTATCTACTCTGAAGATTGTTTTTGGCCATGATCCCAACACTCTTACTTTTCTGAGTACAGAGGGGTTTAGGACTGTTCTTTCCACCTCCCTATTCAGGATGGATGGAAGGCCTTGTGTGGAGGGGGTACTTGGGAAAGAGGTAAACACCGCCAGAATATCCGACCCTTGCTGTTTGTGGGAAAATGATAGGCCCTTGAGGGAGTTAAATCCCGCACCCTCACTCCCCATTCACCCGATTTCCCCGTTGGGGTTCCGCTCAACAACTCCTTCCAGCCTTCTGGGATGCAGTCGATAATGGATTGTAGATTCTCGTCTTGTCGGTGACATCCTTTGAGCTGGGAGGCAAGTTCCTGTTCTGTCACCCAGTCCTTTTTCTCCTCGTTCCACCTATGGCTCACTTTCCAAACTCCATGTTTGATCCACGATAGCCATCTCCTTCCTCCAGGCTTAAGGGATAGCTGGTGATCACTTTCGTCTCTCACCCACGGATTACCAAACAGGGGTTGCCTCGGTACCTCGTCTTTGGATTCGGGTCTACCCACCTTCTTCGACATGACTTCCTGCCATATCCGTAGCAATGCAGTCCAATATGGTGTAGGGGGCCTGGCTTCATTTCGACTGGTTCATCTTCGTTGATTTCTGCGTCCTGTACTCGGGCTCCATTCCTTGGACATTACAGACCGGACATATTGCAGGTGTGGCTGTAGGTGCTAGGCCCTTGTTGCATGCTGCGCCTGCACACGGGCCCCATTTGAGGGGCCCGACGGTTGCTGAGGGCCCCCCAGGCCGCGTACCATACTGCACACACCCTGGAGGCCCACGGCGGCCCTTCAGGCCCTAGGTAGCACACTAGTTAGATAGGTTTAGTTTACTTACCTTTTTGTGTGTGTGTGCTGTCTTACTTTGTCTGTTCAGGTGCCGTTTTGGACTTGCAGCCCCAAGGCCGGACCTTGGGGCTGTGTACACCCGAGGCAGGCCCGAAACGAGGCCAGGCGCATTTTGGCGCCAGACCGGTAGGTACAGGTGTCGTTTCGGTCCTGCAGATCCTAAGGCGACGCCTTGGGCCAGGTGCACAGGTACCGGGCCGTTTTTAGTTCAGGTGCATTTCTGCGCCTTGCTGCATCAGCAGCATGGTCTGGATGACCGGTAGGGAGACCAGCTGGGCCGTTTTCTGAGGCCAGCACCAGGTAGGCCCAGCCCGCGAGCGCTACAAATAGCTGGGCAGCGGCTGGGCAAGGGACAGTTCGAGTAGCTCACTTCTGGAGCGACACGCTGCCGGTTGAAGCAGCGTTATTCTGCGCCAAGCTACGAAGTATGGAGTAGCGGAGTAGGTAGTGGAGAGAGGCGGCGGCCTTACCTGCAAGCGACGAACTTACCTGGCGCCATAGCTGGGCTCCGCGCGGTACCTGCACACGACGACGACCACAGTCAGTACGGTGACAGCTACCTGCAGGTGAGATAGCAAGGAGGACGTCATCTTCTTCTTCTTCCTCCTCCCTCTCTCTCTCCTTTCTCCCTCTTCCTCCTCTTTCTTACCTTCTTCTTCTACGAGAGTGAGAGAGATCATCAGTAGGGAATACAGACGGAAGTTATGTTGGGCACATTGCCCAGGATCTGATTCGACATCTCTGGGACAGACATTGATTGGACACTTGGCAAGGGACTATTTTTGGGACTTCGCTATCGTGATCTTGGTCTACTCCCGCGCCTCCTTCTCCTTCGTCTTGTCCCTCTCCCTCCATCTCTCATCCGTGGTATCTCCCCATGTATGTGTGTGACGGAGGGACCTCCCTTCTGTGATTGCAGTCCCGTTTCCCCTCTCACATGTGTGATGTATGATGGATGTCGGGTCAGTCCAGATCAGATCAGATCTTCTCTTTTAAGTCTTCCACTGCGCCACTTTGTGCCATCTTGTATGTATTGGAATGTACATTGCTTGTTGATGCTACGCTGACCTTGCATTGTCCATTTCAGTCCTTTTCATCACATTGCGGATCCTTGGCTCCCTACGCATTGTCCCATTGGGCATGCGTCACCCTTGATGCTATCCAAGGCCAGTTGTCGTACCAGGTTTAGTCAGTAGTTTGACTATCCATTTAACTCGTAAGGCTTTGGTTTCCTGTTTGGGGTCTATGATACCAAAACCCCCTCTGACTGGTTTCCTTGTGATGTAATGTCAGACTATCTTTGGTATACAATTCTCTTTGTTGGGGTCTCGTGACCACAAGTACGCTCTTGCCTTGCGGTTAAGTTCCTTGATTGTATGGTCCGGAACTGTCCAGATTGACGCTATATACCACACCATTGGAAAATTAGATGTGGTGATGGCTAGTGATTAGCCCAGCAATGATGTGAATGTGCTACCCCATCTGCCCAGTTTGTTTTTTTGTTTGACGAGTATATTTTTGGGCCATTTGAGGGGAAAAACCTCCTCCTCCGATAGCCACCAGCCGATTGCTTTCTTCCAATAAATCTTCATTTCTGATGCCAGTCTGAACGCTTCCATTAGTTTTACTAACATGCTGAACGACGAGTCTGAAGCTCTTATGAGGATCGTGAGATCGTCTGCAAACATTATTACTGTCGGGAACTGTAGGTGGTGGGTTGTTCCTACATTGACCTCTGGTAGAATGTGTATGGAGGGATCTTTGCGTAAAAATGAGGCTATTGCTTCCATCACGAAGAGGAAGATCAGGGGGGCTAGCGGGTCCCCTTGGCGAACTGACCGAGAGATTGGATAGCAGTTAAAGAGCAAGCCATGGACTTGGATGCAACCTATGGCGTCATTATACAGAATGCGTACCCACTTTTTAAAATTTGGGCCCACTCCCATCTTTTCCATGCTTGCATCGAGAAAGGCCCAGTTGACCTGGTCGTAGGCCTTTTCAAAATTGAAAAAAAAAATTGTTGTGTTTATCCTTTTTTCCTTGACTTTGTTGGGCTCTTCGTTGAGGGTCAGTACATTGTCCAGGATGTATCTCCCAAGGATGAAGCCTGTTTGGTCTATATGAAAGCATTTGTCTGTCAGATCTAGGATTCAAAAGGCAAGAGCTTTGGCTAGGATCTTATAGGGATGGGTTAGAAGCGACATGGGTCCACACGCTGCTACTCAGTAAGTTTCCCAGTCCCCCCTTCAGCCAACTGTTGTTGTAGAAGTTTAGCAGATCGCCTCCTAAGAGCGGCAGTTTTTTTTCCCAGAATTGGTTTGTCAGCCCGTCGATTCCTGGTGACTTATTGTTGTTCGTACTTTGGACACCAAATTGCAGTTTTTCCATGATGATGGACTTGTCTAGAGCTTTTGCTTGTTCTTGAGATATCGTTTGTTCCAGGTATTGTAGCACCCTCATCCGTGCCTCTCTGGTGCTGGGCGGAGTAGGCATAGGTGTCTTCGTGTGATAGAGCTATTCGTAGAAATCCTTTGCTACGTTCAACATTCCTTTGCTGTCTGTCACAATTTCAGTTGGATTTGAGAGGGTTTTGAAGCTTTCTATGGCATTGGCCCTTGAGGTTGCTTTGATTCTTGCGAAGATGTGTTTTGACATTGACTCACTTAGCTCGTATTCGTTTATTCTAGCTTTTATTTGTAGTCCCTCCACCATCTCCACATAGTGAGTTCTTCTCTTGCCTTTTCAAAAATATCTGTAAGCGCAGAAGAGGGGTTATCAATCAGATTTGTCTCCGCGATCTTCAGGGTTGTCTCCAACACTTGCTTCCTCTGTTTTCTGTCGGACGCTTTCCTTGAGATTCTAGCCACCTCCCGTGATAATGTGGAATATCTTTCCTGAAACCACTTCCATCGATCTTGTATGCTCAGGTAGGCGCCCCTCAAATTTTGCCAACACTTTTGAACTCCCACTTGAAAAGAGTGGCTTAGTAGGAGGGAGTTGTTGAGTTTGTGAAAGCTAAACCCCTTTTTGACATACTTTTCTAAGTTGATTATGAGTTTGATGGGTTTGTGGTCCAGACCCAGCTACGGTGCGAGAGGCAGGATCTCAACTCTTTTAGCAGTCCCCATTAGTGTCCTTGAGATCATGAAATAGTCAATGAAGGAGAAAGCGGTGTGGTGGGCGTGGTTCTTTTTAACCAATATGAACGTTTTTGTCCCTCGATGCAAAGTCCGATATGGTTCGACTAGATTGTAGTCCATCATCAGCTTTTGGATGGGCAGCGCCTCCTGTGTAAGCTGACCAGCCGAGTGCGTAGATATACAATTCGTGGCGGGTCTATAGTTGCGTTCCAATCACCGGCCAAAATGCAAGCCAACAAAGGGGGGATCAAATGGCCGATGTTTGTTATAAATGTTGATCTGTCTGAAGAGCCGTCTGGTGAGTAGATGTTGATTACTCTGAACTCTTCCTCCTTCCACTTTACATCTATAAGGCACCATCGACTGTCTACAGTGTCCACCTCTTTGCACACTATCGACCCTGTCGTGTATAGGTGGGATGATTTGCGTATAAGGATGGTTGTTCCTTTCGTGCATGATGTATTATATGAGGACCATATTTCATCCTTCATTCCTCCTAGTTTCCTTGATAAGAGTTCTCAAATTTTGTTGTGTTTTGCTGAGAAGGTGAGACAAGTTTCTTGCAGCAATATGATATCTGACATTTTTTTTGTGTGAACGGCAAGTCCTTTGATCAAGTCATTCATTTTTTCTTCTTTGTCGATAATATTTTCGAGACCATTAATGTTCCAGCTCCTAATGACTATCCCTTGTGTCTTCCAGTTCACCTGGTCTTCCTTTGCGTTTGCCCCCTTTCTAAAAATCTCCATCATTGAGGCTACGGGAAGAGGCAAGGGTACAATCATAGTGGTAGACAGCCTAGGAGGGGGCCTGATCGTTTGCATCCGTCTCTTTTGACGCATCACTCGGCGGGTCCTGTTGCGCCGTGGTGACATAATCATCTAGCTTATATTCCCCCACGCTTCTACCGGTTCCCTGTCCCAGGACAAGGGCTGATTTCGATCCTACTCCCTCGTCCTCATCTTGCCACTCCTCCATATCACTTTTGGAGCAATCGCTTCTATAATATCTGTCCAGATCTATGGGGAACGCCCTCGAGTCCAGATCGCTGTCACCCTTCAGAATCCCAGAAGTCAAGAGGTGTGCCACCGAGACCGCCAACAGTTCCACTAGAATGTCAGGTCCTGCCAGCATGCTGTATGGAATCGCTGTTGCGGTTCTCCATCGTCTCCACATCATCCCACTCAGCTTGGTTTCCTCTGATAGTCTTGCAATCAGGAGGGAGAAGGTGTGAGGGGAGTGTCTCTCTAGGTCCATATGATGGTCCTGCTGGTCCACCTGGCGAGCTTGGGAGGATCTGTCCTCGTGACCATCGTCCAGGGCAACTGTTTCGTACACACCCAGTGGGTAC
Organism: Chara braunii; assembly: GCA_003427395.1. Lineage (NCBI taxonomy): Eukaryota > Viridiplantae > Streptophyta > Charophyceae > Charales > Characeae > Chara > Chara braunii. Next base: position 55,794 of record BFEA01001126.1, read on the forward strand.
CCCTCTGTTACCTTTTCTTGAAGAATACTGGCGACGTTTTGTCCTCTCTCAATCCTTGGGATTCTGAAGGACACATCTGTGGCGATCTGCCATTCTCCCTCTTTCTCGTCGTACCTGGCTGCAATCAGCGGGTGGGTGTCCATCAATGTCAGTCGTGCTGATTTGGCCGAGGCCACCACGTGTGGTGCCTTCCCATTGGGGATGTGTTGAATGCTATTGAACTCTGGTGTGTACTCTGCTAGTGAACTCTGGTGTGTACTCTGCTAGTGAACTCTGGTGTGTACTCTGCATTCCACTTTATTATTTTTTTTCTGATTGGGCCACATCCACAGCCACTTCATTTTCCAATAGCGAGCATGTTGATTCCTCTTCTGCCTCTGTTTGATCTGAATTTGGTTCCTTCTTTTTCTGATTTCTCCGTCTTCCATTTCTTTGGGCGCAGATCTTGAAAGTAGTCTTTGGTGTTGAGGACTGTCTTGTCCTTGCCTACTAAACCTTGTTCTCTTGCCCTCTTTTTTTTTGCATATCTGAAGGCAGCGTATTCAGACAATTCCTTTGCGTTCTCTTGCTTTAGCGTGTCATACTGATTTTTTGACTTCTCAATGCCAGCGATTGTCCCATTCTTCCCATTTTTCCAGGATCTCTCAATGTGTTTCAGACAGGCTTCTCTGATGTCAGACGCGTGTTCAATGTGTTTCAGACAGGCTTCTCTGATGTCAAACGCGTGGTCTCTCTCCCTCTTGGCCTTTTCGATGTATTCCCTCAGCCATTGAAGAGACCATTGGGACTCAGCCGCACTTGCATGGGTCTGTTCTGTCCCCTTCCTCCGAGCTCATTGCCTTCGTTTTCTTGGGACCCATCTCTGTCATCCCCTGCAAGTCTTCTTCGTCCAGTGTGCGTTTGTTGTCTGTTTGTGTCTTGGCCCTTTCCTCTTCTGCATGGGTCTACTGGCGGTATTTGATTTTATCGTCGAGGGAATCAGAAACCGTAATTTCTACTGGCGGTATTTGATTTATCGTCGAGGGAATCAGAAACCGTAATTTTCCTTTCCTTTTCTGCATGGGTCTGCTCATGGTATTTTTTTTTAATTTTATGAATTCTTATCCTACTTCTACGCTAATGTGTAGACATTGGGGTATGGTGCTTAGGAGTAGTGACGGATTTTGTAGGAAACACAAAATCCGCCACTACGCCTAGACACCATAATCTTTTACTTACCTCAGTCTTCACGTGATTTTGTGATTCCTACTACATTACGGTAATCGTTTACTTCAGTCTTCAGACTCTTCACATTTGTGTTTCCTACAACAATACCGTAATCGCTTACTTCACTCTTCACCTGATTTTGTGTTTCCTACAACAATACCGTTATCGTTTCGTACTTCAGTCTTCACCTGATTTCATAATCAACTGTATCCTATTTTGGATTGATTTGAGCCAGGAGAGATCGGAGTTGGCAACATCATCTCTATCTTCCCCTGTTTGCCACCTCATCTCCCCTACCCTATTATCCTTGATTTCTCAGTCAATTCTAGTTTCTCAGCTTCGATTGATGTAGAACCTTTCTGCCAGTGTGGAGTGTGCCATGGGAGCGACAGGGACATTCGCACAATGCTAGAAGAGGGAATTGGACCCTGTCACCCCATGTGCATATAATGCCATATATGTTTGAACTTCGGAATTTGAATAAAGCTCTCAATCGACGTGAATAAGAGGCTTCTTGGTGCATTCATCCTCTCTCTCTCTCTCTCTCTCTCTCTCTCTCTCTCTCTCTCTCTCTCTCTCTCTCTCTCTCTCTCTCTCTCTGTGTTTTCTGTCTCTGTCTCCCATCTCTCTCTCTCTCTCTCTCTCTCTCTCTCTCTCTGTCTGTGTTTCTTCTTCTCACTCTCCCGTCTCCTCTTCTTCTGTAGGTCTGTTCATCCGTCCGTTTCTCTCTTTCACTCTTTCTCTCTCTCTCCCCGTCTTCCTCTCTCTCTCTCTCTCACACACACACACACGTACAACAGGACTTATGGGGGTGGTTAGTGACAGTAAGAATCATAATCTGCTATCGCCAATGTTGCATTGTGTCTGGTGTGGCTGAAGCATTCTGCATCTGCTCCTGCTCCTGCACTTGGTCACTCCCCCACTGCTCCACTTCCCCTTTCTCCTTGTACAGGGGTTGTCTTTTGGCGTCAGGCGGAAACCATGCATGTGCGAAAGCTGTTCTTGAGGAGTATCTGTTTGATAAGCTGGATGTGAAGGAGTGTGGAAAGGAACCAACAGTTGGTCGCGAAGACACCAAACTGTCAGCCTATTCTGATGACGGAAGAGAGAGCCTGAAAAACGACTTCAGGGAGGTTTCAGAGAAGTGGACTGCCGCAATTTGGGAGATTTATCTCATTCATGTCTTGGCAAAGGGATGCAGCAATTTTGAACAGGCAGAAGCTCTCTTGACGGGCAGTGACTCGTGTGGACCTCCCCGGCTTCAGTTGCAGGGTTGGCAAAAACAGGTGCTTCCCTCCATCAGTTGCCTCTCCATTTTTATTATTTTTTATTTTTTCTATTTTAATTTTCAAATATTTAACGGGCGTCCTTGGCGACACCCGGTACAATATGACTTGCCAGTGGAAAAGGTACGAACGCTCCCAGAGTAGGAGCGAGGCTGTTACTATTTTCTGAAAGCTCAAGCACCTCCACTCGTCATCTCACTTACACACTTGATTGAGATGAGATGACACTGGACCACAACTCCACAGAAAATGGGAATTCTAGTAGTCACACACAAAATAGTTGGTGGAACCAGAAAATGGTGATAAATTATTGAAGGCCCGGCCTCCCTGAGCAACATTCAACAACCGGCTCGAGAAACCGTGCAGTGAACAGCTAGTTCGCACTGGCTATGGCTGCTCTCTCTCTCTCTCTCTCTCTCTCTCTCTCTCTCTCTCTCTCTCTCTCTCTCTCTCTCTCTCTCTCTCTCTCTCTCTCTCCTTGATCAGTGGTGAAAGTAGCGCCTCTCTACCATCTTCGCCCCGATAGAATGCCCGGTAATTTTTGCTGTATTTGGTGAAGCTTCCAGTCCAGTTTCAGTGGTAATGACCGGGCGTTCTATTTGGGTGAAGACGGTAGTCTCTCCAAGCGGCAAAAATATGACGAATGAGTTCTGAACGAGGGTTTTGCCCCAACTCCTCACTTTTGAGGAGCAGCTACTTCTTAGGCCTGCAGTGTCTGTCTGGCATACTGCGCAGCCACACGGGCCTGCAGGGCCCGACGAGTGTCGTCTCAGCCTAAAAGCCTGAAAACAAGGGCCTACAGGCCCTGTGTCGTCTCAGCCTAAAAGCCTGAAAATGAGGGCCATTTTCAGGCCCTCATGAAGTCGACCTGCCCTGAAACTTAGGCACCAGACCAGGGTTTTAGCACAGGGCATTTTGGGCCTGTTTTCAAGTCGACCTTTGTTTGAACTTCAACACCAGGGTCTGGCACATTTTGGCATTGGCAAGAGCAGCCTCCTGGACGGGCCAACACTATATAAGACTGGCCCGCCCTGCAGGCTGCAGGTAGTTCATAGGGACTTCCCAGGCACTTCACGTGCAGGAGGCAGGAGGCAGTCTTCAGGATTCGGCAGCAGCAGTCTGGAGGAGCGCTGCAGTAGTCTTCAGCGCTGGGCTCTGTTAGGAGCTAGAGTAGCGTTGGAGAGAGAGAGATGGTTGGCGGAGGCCAGGGAGACTTACCTGTGGTGCCATAGCTCCAGCTTCGTCTTCGATGTACCTGCAACAAGGCGCCACCTTCACAGGTTAGTACCGGACTGAGAGAGAGAGAGAGAGAGAGAGAGAGAGAGAGAGAGAGAGAGAGAGAGAGAGAGAGAGAGAGAGGTTTACAAACTGTGATGCAGATAGATTGACTAGAGAGAGACTGACAGACTCAGAGAAGATACATAATGGACACACCCTCCTGGTCTACAGCGCAAAACATGATGAAAAGATATATATAGTGGACACACTTTTCCCCACCTATGGTGCAGACCAAGTTGCAATACGCTGAGAGATTATACATTCTCCAACTTTATTATGCAAGCAGGGCTGTGACATCCCAGTTGCCTTTTCCCTACACTTATAAAAGTTCCTAATGTGAGAATTTGGGATCCTGACCGGTCCGACCCGTCGGCTTGGATTGCCCCGTGATCTCAAGATTTTAAGATAGCACGGCGATCCAGGCCGTTCGCGGTCCTACCGGCCTGACTGCCTGGATTGCCCAGCTTTAAGATCGGGCGGCAATCAGGGCCGTCGGGCCTGCGAACGGCCTGGATCGCCCCGCAATGTTTGGACTACCGGTACGGCCCTGTGTTTTCCTTTTGTGGAGGGCCAGGGCGTTTTGGGCCGTTGCAGGGCGGCGCTTTTCCTGCATTGAAGTCCAGCGGCCCGTTGGATACGACAAAGGACATTCCAGCACCTCCCAGTACCGAACGCGACAAACTAAAAGCATGACCCTAGTGAAAGTGTCAAACTCCTGTACGCTCCCTATCGAGTGCGACAGACTATCTTGCAGCCCTGTTCTGTGGGTGACGGCTTTTGCGTGTGCTCGAAGACGCCCTCTCTCTCTCTCTGTGTCTGTCTGTGTGTGTGCTGTGGTGGAAAGCTTCCGTGAAGGCAAATCCCACGGCGTGGGAAAGATCGACGCCTACGCTACTCTAGGCTCGACTTCGACTTTACTACTTCACTCTGCACTACCACGTTCGACTTCGACTTTACTGCTCCACTCCACACTACCACGCTCGACTGCCACTTCACATGTATCTGGCACATACACACACACACACGACATGGTGAGCCCTTATCCATCAGCCAAATTCAACCCGGGCAGACTGTCGGGGTTCAACCTCCTGATGAGTCGGTGGAAGTCCGACGAAACAGTCTGGCACTCGTGCCTTTTTTATGGAGTTGTGTATAGCGAACATAACAAACACACCCACCCAC
>BFEA01001126.1:137213-160715 GCA_003427395.1 Chara braunii
AACACCCTGCGCCCACCCCCGTGCATGCCTCCGACCCCCGTGCTCCACCCCCGAGGTCCCACCACCCCTACGCCGACCCCCGCCCCCGCACCCTAATGGTCCCGTCCTCAGCCCCACACCCAGTGCCACCCTGCTCTCACTAGTGGTGGGTGTGGCCCTAGGGGAGTTCGAAGATGGGGTAAAAATGGTCTTTTTAAAGGCGAGGCTAGGGGGTACAGGCTGCCGCTGCGCAACTTCCACTATCCTTTGTTTTTGTGTGTGTGTGTGCAGGGGGAGGGGTCTGCAGCCAGGGTCGGGGGTGCCCACCCCCGGACCCCCGGACCCCCGCCGGGGCCCCGGGGCTGGGGCTCGACAACCCTGGCCCTATCCAACCTAGGCTTCGTTGACCTCTGACGACGCCGGACTAGGGACCGGTGGAGATGTGCGTAGCATCTCTCCCCAATACGCGCGTTGATGCTCCATCCCTATTTCTTGTTCAAAGCATATAACCTGCGCGTGGAATTTTACCTTCTTGTTGCGGTCTTGTGTAGTTTGCCTGTTCTGCAGCAATCTTTTTGCACTTCAGCACTGCGTCGACGATTACTACGTGGGGACCAACGTAAGGATGAGATGGCATGAACAAATTGACTGATGATGAGACTGACAAACATGAATGCATGGAGCGTGCTGATAATGATGGTTATGATGGTGATGATAATTGTGATGATTGTCATATGATCATGGTGCCCATGATGAACATGGCAGGGATGATGATAATGCCTGATGTGGGGAAGACCTGGAAGAGAGTGGCGAGTTGACGATGACCTGATGTGTTGAAAGTTGAAACAGATGGTAACCGTGATGGTGATGATGACAATGATAGTGATGATGATCGCAGGGAGGAAAAGGTGCTGGTGATGGTGATAATCATGCTTATGATTCCACATTGTGCAATGAAGATGAAACGATCTTCATGCTGAAGTGCTTGTGATTGGCGCAAAATGCATTGTCAATAATGGAAACTGCGACGATGATAGCTTTCGCCAAAACGATCACGCAATCATGGTGGTGATGAATCTGATGATCATGATGTGGATGGTTAGGCTGACAACAATGATGGTGATGGTGATGGTGATGGTGACGACCTGACACTGCGAATGATATATGATCATCACGTGAAGGATAATGCTCATAATCAACATTGTGACTCTTTGTGAGGATGATGACAATGCCATCTAGATGGGAGGCTGATACCACACAGGAGACACTGTGGAGAGAATGAGTCACATCATGAGTTACACAGTTAACAGAATTATGACAATCAAACGATGATGATGATGATGATGATGATGATGATGATGACGATGATGATGACGATGATGATGATGACGACGACGATGGCAATGATGATAATGATGATGATGATGATGACGACGATGATGATGATGATGATGATGATGACGATGACGATGACGATGATGATGAGAAGAATGTCACCATAAGAAGCATGGGGGAGGACAATCCTAGCCACTTTCTATTCTGTGACAAGGAGAATGGAAATGTTCAATGATCCTAGTTCACATCATGGTGCAATAATCGTTTAAAGCAAGTGAATGGTAGCAACACAAAGATGACGAGTATGAGACAAAAGATGGAGAAAGGAGTGAGAAAAACAGGAAAAGAAGAAGAAGAACAAGAATACTGTCAATGTCATCGTTCCTCATGTAGCCCCGCACATGGGGGTGAAGATGGCAGTCCACCACAGCCAAAGATTAAGTCTTCATCACGGTTCCCCTATCCCCATAGCCAAAACCCTCTTCTTTGACGTTCTACCCAACTTCCAAAGCCATGGAGGTCATCTCCCTCATCTCCAAGCTCCCTCTTGACTCACCAGCTGCTCCTCTACTCACCCTAAGGGCAGAGTAGCATGCATAATGACTCCCATGGAAGGCAGCAACTGACATCACGTGATATACTAGCAGGTCCAACGGCCAAGCTGTTCCTTAACCGGTGGCTCGAGGCCCTACCTGCCTTGCCTCCAGCGTTACGAGCCCTTTTAAAAAGGTGGTAAAATCATTGGAGACTGTAATCGGCCTTGGGATCTGATATACCCAACGTCACATCTATATTCAGTCCACAAGGCCTCTCCAAGCTGCTGGACCTACTGTTAAGTCTATATTCGGACACAAGGCCCTATCAAAGCTTCAAGTCGGATATAGCTAACGCCACATCCGTATTCAGTCCAAGATGTTTTTGAGAATGGCTTGTCTATGATGAATCTAAACCTACTGTTTCGTCTAACGGACAGAAGGCCTCCCCAAGCTGCTGGAAAATCCCTACGGAGTTCTTGCAGTTTTACCCATGTGTCTCGGTCTGTACATCTGTACAACAGGCCAAGTTTTCTGTTCTACCCCTGTCGGTTTCCATATTATAGACAAACAACCTAGGCTACCAGAGTGGCCCGGGACCACTTGCCCGGCCCGGCCAAGAACAAATAAAAAAATAATAAATTAATAATAAAATATATTTGTCAATTGTATTTACAATTTAGTAAAGAATGTCGATGTGACCCTGAGGCAAAAGTTGTTCAGTTTATTTTTCTGCATAACATCGTTTTCTTCCATAATTGTTCGATTTTTTTTTTTTTTTTTTTTTTTTTTTTTTTTTTTGCTGGGACCTTCCCTGGTCCTTGCACAGCCACACAGCCAGGCCACCCGGGAAAACAGCATGACCCAGGTGGCCCGGCTGGTAGCCTAGCAAACAACCCCATGGACCTCAAATCCGGTCACGGCCCTCAGGTAAGAATCCCCGTCAAGGGAAACAGATGAAATTCTACACTTCACATATTTCTCCCCACAAGAATCTATATACCTTGTCTGATCGACCCAACTTACCAAGCTACCCCTTCACGTTCAGCATTTACAGCGTAGTCCTCTGAGGCCCAGAGGAAAGCACAAACAGGCAGGCAAGTACAGGACACACTTGGGTTGCCCAACACTTGACAGGAATAGGTGTAGAATCTTACAGTTTCATCGTAGTGTTACAACCCTGGCCAATTTCGACGTACACATTCATCAGAAAGTACAATGCCGTCCAATTGCAAAAAAGAAATGAATGAACTTGAGAGGAGAGAGAGAGGGAAAGAAGAAGAAGAAGAAGAAGAAGAAGAAGAAGAAAGAAAGAAGAAGAAGAAGAAGATGTATTCCAGCATAGACCAATGACAAGGCCTTTCTTCTTCGCCACCCAATCTCCTCCTCCTTATCTCCTCCCCTCTTATTCAAACAAGAAATAACAATAATAAAGTTGAATGGCTGAACCAGAATCAATGTCCGAATCCCACTTCTACTGCAGGCACAACATGAGGTCCACCATAGCCATGTCCACCCTTCCTCTTCCTCTACATGCAGGCCTAGGCTATGGTGGAGTACTGAGGGCTCTACCCTCCTGTCCAAAGGACAACCCAAAGCAGCTATGTCGCTGCCTCCCTGTGCAAAGGACAACGCAAAGCAGCTATTCCGCTGCTCACTAGGCTGCCATGCCTGTCTCTGCCCCGAGCTTCCTTGGTGCGGCACTACCCCAACGGGGACCTTCCAGATGCAGCGCCTAACAAGGTGATGAAGATGGTGTCCACCATGGCCAGGTAAGTACCTCTCCACTCTCCTGCTTGGTCCCCTTCTCCCTCCTCCTCCTACCGGTAGAGCTCCACCATAGCCAAGGTGGAAGCTCCCGGCTTCTTCCTCCCAGCAGCGCTGTATCAACCAGCGCTCTTCCAACCGGCGCTCCAGCAGCGTGACGCCCAACTCGCACACTGAAGAATGAGGCCGGACTCTTCCCTCGGCCTCTTGATATAGCGGCCTACTTGCCTCCTGGGCGGTGACTTCCAGGCCGCTCGGCCTCCCAAGCAACCGGTACCTCCTCCCTTTCGGAGGGAAACATCATTGCAGACTCTGATATTGCCCGTACAGGSTCTAGACTCAGACTGGATGGACTGGTACCGGCCTAGACCTAGCCTACCGCTACTGGGCCTCTAAAAATGCCAACTTTGTCTTCTTCTGCTCGGCCTCGAGTACCCGGCACATCTCCTGCTACTGGGTGCGGTACCGGCCTACCTGCTACTTGAGTGTTTTTCCGCTGCTCTAAGTGCCGCGGGCCTCTAGCTCTGCCACTTGAGTGTTCTCCCCTGCTGCAACCCTCAATGCCGCGGCCACACGTAAGTACCGGCCCTACGGGCCTGCCAAACAAGCAAATACCCTTGCGGGTCACACACACACTCATGCCGACAAGCACTCAGACAGGCACGCAGGTCAACAAGCATGCACACACACAGACTTAGAAAACTCAGCAGAATGCGGGAATCTCAGCAAGGCATCCATTCCATCGGCAGAACTTCAGAAAGCAGCAGTGTTCTCAGTCTGTGTTATGGTGGGTCATTACACTACCCCCCCCTCAAGCGCGAGGTCCCTTTGAGCGAGTAACTCAATCAGAGTCCCTGCATAATGCATCATAAGCGTAAATGGCAAAGAGAGATCGGGTATGTTCCGTGGGAGTGAGGGTGGCAGTAAATTCAGGTTGCTGTTCGGAGCTAATCAGTCGTTCATATGCGTTGATGACTCGTGGGGCACTCTGCAGCAAGTCTTTCTTAGCAATCAAGTAAAAGTCATTCAATGGATGATATAGAAAATGGACCTTGTATTGTCTGTTTCTACCTTTTCCACTGTGCTCGACAATTCTATCAATCTCATGACCGCCCTTGATTGCGTGAGGAATCATCGATTCTCGATACGGAAAAGTTTTGGGTGGTTCATACGGAAACAACTTCGACGCATGAAAGATTGGGTACGTGTGCAGATGAGTAGGCACGTCGATCGTGTAAGGACCAAAGGAATCCTACTTGGTTCAGCACCTTTCACGGACCGTAATACTGAGGAAGAAGCTTTCGTGATACACCTTCTTCTTCAGAAAACTCAGACATCTTGACCCAGACATAACTTCCCACTGTGAAAGGTTCAGGCTGGCGCTTTTTGTTAGCATGTTTAATCATGGCACTGCGCCGCCTTTCCATAGCTGCGACAACAACTTTGAGCAAGCGATCAAACTTAGCACTATAGCCTGGCTGGCCAGGTGTTAGGCCAGGTGGCTGGTCAGGAAACAGATAGGATAGGGGATTGTGAATTTGCCACCCAAGTCATCCTGGTGGAGGAGTGTATGGAGTCGTTGTACAATCCTTGCACAATTGGCAATTCCTCATCCCAAGAGTTCTGATCAGGCACAATTAGAGATCGGAGAAGTTGGATCATAGTCTGGTTGATCTCCTCGGCCAGTCCATTGGCTTCGGGATGTCGGCCAGACGTCATCTTGAGTTTGATGTCATAGATCTGGGAGGTGAAGTTCTTCCAATCTGCACTTATGAACCTAGTGTCCCGGTCACTCACAAAAGTTTTCAGAGGCCCACACTGCAGAATGTAACTTTTGTGAAACTCCTTGATCAAAAGGTCAATTGGGGCATGAGGTGGTAATGGGATCAAATTCAGAAACTTTGAAAAGCGGTCAACGATCACCAGTACCTGTGAGTATCCGTTCCTGCTCTTCTTTCCCAAATCGATGGAAAGAGACTCACCCGGGCCATCAGGAATAGGAAGAGGATGCAGCAGCCCATAGGGCTTTTGCCGAGATGGTTTGATGCGTTGACAAACTTCACACTCAGCCACAAACTTTCGTGCCATTTCTTTCATCCTAGGCCATATAAACTTTTGCAATAGACTTCCGTATGTCTTTCCAAAACTGAAGTGTCCACTCCAGCCGTGAGCCAAGTCCAAGAAGCGAGTACGGATAGGCTCATGGTTGGGTACACAGTCGGTCGTACTTCCCGTAACGTCAGAAACGTAAACTTTTACACTCGTGGAAATCACACTGGCTGCTAGGGTCAGCCTGGATCTGCTCAAGGATGGGACTGAGCTCCGGGTCCTTGGCAGTATGCTCGATGAGTTCCTCCTACAAATTCTTACGGAGATTGTAGGAACCCACAAGGCAAGTCATGTACTCAAGATGGCGAGACAAAGCATCCGCAATGCGATTGTAACAACCTTTATTGTGCTTAAGTTCAAAATTATACACAGTAATCTCATGCAGCCAGCGGGTCAATGTAGTTCATGGATTATTCTGTATCTGGATCCATTTCAAAGTCTCATGGTCTGAGAACCATTTGAAGTGGCGACCCAAGAGGTAGTGTTTCCAATGATCTAGTGTCTCTCTCAAGGTATAGAGTTGTCGCATGTAAGTGGAGGCAACTACCTTGTGACTGGGCATGCGTTTGCTATAATACTCAAGTGGATGTAAGCTGTCACCATCATCTTGCTGCAACACTGCACCAATCCCATACAAGCTTGCATCCGTAGTTATTACGAATGGGAGTTTGGGATCTGCAATGCGGAGCACCAGATGACTCACCAAAGCCTCCTTCAACGCTTGGAAGGTTGATGTGCATTCCCCATCCCACGTATAAGACACCTTCTTGCTTGTCAATCTGGACAGCGGACAGGCGATGATAGAGAATTTGGGCACAAACTTACAATTGTATGACGCAAGACCAAGAGAAAAACGCAATTCTCGGACATTGCCCGGTTGCGGCCATTTGCGGATGACCTCCACTTTGGTTGCCGCAGGCTCTAGGCCTGCAGCGGACAACCGGTGTCCGAGGTAGATGACACTAGCGCTCCCACACTCAGATTTCTCTAAGTTGAGATGGAGTTGTGCATCCTTGAGGATTCGCAACACTTCCTAAAGGTGTCTCATGTGCTCCTCCATCGATTAGTATGTCATCCAAATAAACAACAACAAATCGATTGATCTGATTGCGAAACACCTTGTCCATGAGACTTAGGAAGGTGGCTGGTGCACTCGTGAGGCCGAAGGGCATAACGGTAAATTCGTATAGCCCATCGCAAGTTTTGAATGCAGTCTTATGCTGGTTTGCAGGGTCGACTTCAATCTGGTGGTAACCAAACTTGAGATCGATCTTGCTGAAGACCTAGCATCCACCCGTAGTATCAAGCAGATCGTCAATGTGAAGGCAAATGGTATGCATTCTTTCTGGTTATTCTGTCCAGTCCGCGGTAATCAATACACATCCGTAGTTTGCCTCCCTTCTCAGGGAACAAACAAAACTGGCGCACCAAATTTGGATTTGCTTGGCTTGATCCATCCCTTTTCAGGCATGTCATCGATCTGCCTGCACAACTCTTCCAATTCGCCTGAGCCCATTCGATAGACACTGCCTTTTGGAGGAGTGCTACCTTCTATCAACTCGATCTTATGTCGGACCGGACACACGGGAATTCCATGTGATTCAGCCAAGACTTCAAGAAATCGGTTGAGAAGGTTGTGGATTTCTGATGGGATTTCCGGAGGTGGATCATCACATTCAGGTGCAAGCATACCGGATTGCATAGGTGCAACCAATACAACATAATTCGAAGCAGAGTCGTTTGGACTAGAAGTAGATTTAGTAGAGGTAGAAGTAGTATTAAAAGTAGAAACGACATGCAAAGTAGAATCATTATGTACAGCAAAAATAGAAGGCACGTGAGCAGGCCTAACAAAGGCTATATACATTTGCTCATCAACTTTGCGCTTGTGCCACTTTTTTTAGAATTTCATTGCATTGAGAAAAGTCACTTGGGACTCGTGCGGCTCATCCAAGAGGACAGGATGCTCGATTCCCATGGCATCTTTGACCATGAACTGTGAGTCCTTTTACGTGGTTCTTTCACATTGGGCCTGCAACCAGCCCATGCCAATAACCGCGTCGAAGGGCCAATTATCAAGGGCATACAAGTTCAACTCATGCGTGATTGTGCGGTCTGCGTCAAAGGCCGTGCGCACACCTTTGACTGCATGCGTGGATGTGACAACCTCTTGGTTGCCCACTTGGGTCCGACAAGGATTCTGCATAATCACTTTCTTCATTCCCAAGTGCGCGTTACGAATATCGTACGGTGAGCAGTAGTTGGCGGTTGCGCCACAAATCAGCCAACGGACGGATGTAACGGCTGTTAATGCGGAGTTTGAAGAAGATCAACTTCGTTTTCCCTTGTGCACGTTCTTGCTTCATGTGAGCCCAGCGCGACAAGAGAGTATGGAAGTCAATTGCTTCCGACTCCACCCAAGGCTCCTTGTAGAGAATGTGCAGTTTCTCTGCCTTGGAATCAGCATTTGATGGGGTCTCAAGAGAGGTTTGTTGAGTAGGATCAGAATCCGGTGACGGATCTGCACTTACATGCTCAGCCTCTCCGTCTGTAGAGTGTGCTGATGATGTCTCTACCCCCTTTGTTGGTTTCCCTGCTGCAATCTGAAGCAATGTTGAACCGAGTGTCCTGATTTGGTGCAGTGCAGGCGAACCCCCTTCTTCACCCTGTGTTTCCACTCACTTTCACTGATTCGGATATCTACCCATGGTTTTGTGGCACGATCTTCCGGTTTGGGTGGAATATTCGCTCCCTTGGGAAGGAGAATGGTGTTAGTATTGTTCTTCATTGTGTTCCTCCGTCCCTTACTTTTGAAGGCAGTCTTTTTGAAGGCATTCATTGATTCATCATCATCCACATAATCAAACTCATGGGCTGACGAAGAGCAAGATGCCTCGCAGTCTTGCTCTTGATCGTCACCAAGAAAAGAGTCCTCTACGAGGGTCTCCTCGTCAACCTCAAGTAGATCGTGCGCTGCAAAACGGTTGTTGTCTGGAAACCGCTTGTGGTCTGTGGTCTTTTTGCCACTCGATCCACCTGGGAGGTCTTGTGCCTCCAGCTTGACTAAATCCCTCACGAGGGAAAACCAATTTATATACGTTATGAGTCCTAGCCACAGGCGATGTGTTACAGTAGAGGAAACCGTGCCTTTAATAACCACATCCAAGCAAATTGCGCAGTCATCTCCAAGTCAGGAATAGCAAAGAGTTTACTGACGAACTGCTGCAGACTATGCATGGAGCCGGTCCACTTGTTGTGCTTGAGCTTGTCAAGCTTGAGTCTAGCTTTGGCTGCAGCATGCGGATCAACATATTGCTTGATAAAGAGATCCTCGAGTGTGGCTATTGGCATAGCCTTCAACCATTTGTTCAGGTCTATTCTTTTATAGCCTGATTGTACAGCTTGGACTTCTAAGAAGCCCCTTACGGCGGGTTCCACATTGGTCCCTAGGACCGACGATTGAGTAACCAAGGGTGTCCCCAGCACATCAAAACGACGGGTTCCATATTGGTCCCTAGGACCGACGATTGAGTAACCAGGGGTGTCCCCAACACATCAAAGTAGGATCGCATGGAGATGATCCAAGATTCGATGTCGTCTTTTCCGTCATACTTAGACGAAATTTGTGCCGCCTTCCTGTCCACGTAGGGAAAGCTGCAGCTAGGACCAGCGATTGCTGGGTCCGAATTCGGGGCTGCAACAGTTCCAGAATGCCCTGCACAACCACTTGCCACTGCAGCAGCAGCAGCAGCAACAACGGGGTCTGGACCTGATGCAGATCCGAATAGGCTATTGACCATACTCAAAGAAGAAGAAGAAGAAGAAGAAGAAGAAGAAGAAGAAGAAGATACAGTTAAAGGGGCAAGAATGGACTGACACGCAGCACTAGAAGCAGGGTAAACAGGCGAAGGGCACCTTGGGTTGGTTGAATATCAGCAAAACGTTGCAGGTGGTCACAGTGCTGCTGCGCCATTAGGGCCATATCCTCGTGCAACTTCTTGAGCTCATCAGACACTTTGCCAAGTTGGCCTGTATGGTCTTCAACAGCCCGGACCTCTACTAAAGCCCTGAGGAGTGGGAAAGTCTTCTCTTCCACCTCAGCATCAGTTAAGGCGGGCACAGTACCGAAGACGGCTTCATGAGCCTTTACTTGGTCTCCCCTCTCCTTCTCCTTCTCCTCCTCTTCCCTCTTCAATGCTTTTTCATAAAAATAACTGGTAGTGCGCTTTTTCTGCCTCAGGGGCAGCATCCATTTGCAACTTCCATTCTGCTGCAGATGCCATGATGGAGGATGAGGGTGTCAATAAGTCTCTCAAGAGAGGTCCGTATTTCCTCACACTTCTGGGACGAACACTCCTCTTCCCTCTCCTCACCCCCTCAAGAGCAACACTCAGAAGCTTCTCTCTTCTCTCTCTCTCTCTCTCTCTTGTTTGCGATCGTGTAGACGCAGGCATTTAACGAACCAATGAAAGAAACAACTTGAAAGCAATCGAACCCAATGAAAGAAATAACTTGAAAGCAATCAGAAGAGAAGGTAGAACTCCTAGCCGGAGCGGCAATTCATTTGGACTGGAGAGCAGTCAAAACAACAAAAAAATAAAGATCAGAGAGATCTGATTCCGCCACACAGTCTGGTCCAACTACGTATGAGGTCCTCTTAAGCCTAAATCTCAACTCTGTGAAGACACAACAAAAATCAAATTCAAAGTGTACTACGTAATGCAAGAGAGAATTGAGTGGTGTCCAAGGTGCGAGTCAGGCGGCGGATCGTGCAGTAAAGTCTGTTAAAACGTCTGAGCTGAGATCCCCTCAGCAGCGAGTGTCCTAGTCTGAAAGCATGAACTCCTAGTCCCAATCAAATAAAGCACGGTAACTGACGTCAACAGATTTGGACCTGAGGGGCCCTTCTTGTTTGGGCCCGGTCCCGCTGAGTCCCAAATGGTCCCAACGGAGTCAGAACCGGGTCCCAACCAACAAGAGTTCCACAAAGACCTACTCTTTGCCCCTACCGAATTGAAAAACGAAATTCAGCCCCAGAAAGAACCTACAAACTACAACCATTCAGAATGAAATATATAAAGCACTGTAGAAAGATATAGCATGGCACACAAGATACTTCATTCATTCACTCGTCAGGTGAGTAAGTAGTTCACACACCTCACACAAGATCAAGACTATGGAGGATGAAGAAGAACTCAGAATACCCCAGCAGGCAGTCAATTCCATGCACACACGCATGGGCACCCTGGCGGCACGACACTTACCTGAGTGGCCGGGCTCTTGAGATGAAAGAAACTCAACCCCCTCTCACATAGTCCTCCTGACCCAATTAGCATCCTCTACACTAGTGTCCTATCATCTAGGAGGGTCAACATCTACCCCAAAGTAAAACGCCAGATCCCCCGTCGATGTTGAAGATTGAAGTAGCAACTTGCAGTCCGTAGGTGCAGATATGGCTGCCACCCTCAAGCTCGCCTAACTTGAGGGGAGCCCTAAAGTCACTCCTCGTCTTCCTTGAAGTCCCGATTCAAGTTGTAAGTGCCCTTCACTGTTGCCTCTCTCAAATTGCATCACGAAGTTTCCACCTTGTGTCTCGCCACCACATACATCCACTCGAGCAACCTGGCCGGGTCTAATGTCGACCCTGCACGGCCCTGCCAGGTGGGAGCAGCTTCCCTTTACCACGCTGCCCCACTTAACCCTAACTTCCAGCCCTAACCCTAAGTGGTTAGCCCTTACCACTTAGGTTAGGGTTATGGCGGCAAAGTCAACTCTCGCCAACAAGTAGAATCCGCTCCGATACCAATGTTATGATCCTGGCCAATTTCGAAGTATACATTCATCAGAAAGTACAATGCCGTCCAATTGCAAAAAGAAATGAATGAACTTGAGAGGAGAGAGAGAGGGAAAGAAGAAGAAGAAGAAGTAAGAAAGAAGAAGTAAGAAAGAAGAAGAAGATGTATTCCAGCATATACCAATGACAAGGCTCTTCTTCTTCGCCAACCTATCTCCTTCTCCTTATCTCCTCCCCTCTTATTCAAACAAGAAATAACAATAATAATGTTGAATGGCTGAACCAGAATCAATGTCCGAATCCCACTTCTACTGCAGGCACAACATGAGGTCCACCATAGCCATGGTCACCCTTCCTCTTCCTCTACATGCAGGCCGAGGCTATGGTGGAGTACTGAGGGCTCTACCCTCCTGTCCAAAGGACAACCCAAAGCAGCTATGTCGCTGCCTCCCTGTGCGAAGGACAACGCAAAGCAGCTATGCTACTGCTCACTAGGCCGCCATGCCTGTCTCTGCCCCGAGCTTCCTTGGTGCGGCACTACCCCAACGGGGGCCTTCCAGATGCAGCGCCTAACAAGGTGATGAAGATGGTGTCCACCAAAGCCAGGTAAGTACCTCGCCACTCTCCTCCTTGGTCCCCTTCTCCCCCCTCCTCCTACTAGAGCTCCACCGTAGCCAAGGTGGAAGCTCCCGGCTTCAGCAGCGCTGTATCAACCAGCGCTCTTCCAACCAGCGCTCCAGCAGCGTGAAGCCCAACTCGCACACTGAAGAATGGGGCCGGGCTCTTCCCTCGGCCTCTTGATATAGCGGCCTACTTGCCTCCTGGGCGGTGACTTCCAGGCCGCTCGGCCTCCAAGCAACCGGTACCTCCTCCCTTTAGGAGGGAAACATCATTGCAGACTCTGATATTGCCCGTACAGGCTCTAGACTCAGACTGGATGGACTGGTACCGGCCTAGACCTAGCCTACCGCTANCTCAGACTGGATGGACTGGTACCGGCCTAGACCTAGCCTACCGCTACTGGGCCTCTAAAAATGCCAACTTTGTCTTCTTCTGCTCGGCCTCGAGTGCCCGGCACATCTCCTGCTACTGGGTGCGTTACCGGCCTACCTGCTACTTGAGTGTTTTTCCGCTGCTCTAAGTGCCGCGGGCCTCTGGCTCCGCCACTGGAGTGTTTTCCCCTGCTGCAACCCTCAATGCCACGGCCACAGGTAAGTACCGGCCCTACGCGCCTGCCAAACAAGCAAATACCCTTGCGGGTCACACACACACTCATGCCGACAAGCACTCAGACAGGCACGCAGGTCAACAAGCACGGACACACACAGAGTTAGAAAACTCAGCAGAATGCGGGAATCTCAGCAACGCATCCATTCCATCGACAGAGCAGCAACGCATCCATTCCATCGACAGAGCTTCAGAAATCAGCAGTGTTCTCAGTCTGTGTTATAGCGGGTCATTACAGTAGACAAGCCATCCTGAAAAGCCCCTGCAAAACTTCGAGTCTCAGCAACCTAGTGAATCTTCTCAGCAAAAACTCCGATTTCCCGACTGAGAACTGTGTCGGTTATTGAAAATGGGTCACTGGACTTGCAGATGAAAACACTGTGCCCTTATGTAGATAACTTAATCAAAAGCTGTATTCATCATTCGTGGCGTTCAGCTGTATTCATTGGTCAGTGTAAATGTTCCAGCCTCCAGGAAATTGTGGTGCTTTTTTAAGCTACTATTTATCTGCTACTGGTTCTGTTTCAGGCAGGGAAGGGTGAGAAGTTGTCGGAAAAGCAGGTGCATTCATATCAAGCATCTGCGCACACTCGTGTTGCCAGTCCAAGGATGAAAAAACGGCAGACAATCAACGGGAAGATTTTTCGTACCTGAAGCCATTCAAGCCCCAAGTATAGAGAGAGGAAAGCCTCAAGCAGAGGGCCATAAATCTTTTGCAGCTGCCTCTTCCTGCACCAATCTGTTGGTTTGAGAATGACAAAGCCACCCACACAGAAACCAATCAGCTTATACACTCAGTGGCATCTCACGCAGTGTGTAAGCTCGTTGGCACGTGTCATGTGTCAGGGAATCATCATGGTTAAACTTCCAATATCCCATAGGGAATAAATAGGGCATGGGTAAGGTCACCGCAAGACGATTCAACCCATGGAGTATATATTTGCCCTCTGGCAAAGCAGACCCTGTCTGTGCCCTCTCTTGCTTTCGAAGACAGACCGTATTGGTAGTGAGCCTGTCTGTGGCATAAGTATGTTCGCAAACTCAGCTTGTGCCACATTGTGTGCCCATCACCGACCCATCTGCTATGATGCATGCTAAAAAATTAAAAAAATGCATTCAAATGACTAGTTTGAATCATGGTATTGCAAATGAACTCGAAAAAGGAGGAGGCGGAGGAGAAGGAGGCAAGGAGAAGAAAAAAAGAAAAAGGGGGAGAAGAAGCACCCCTTCACGAAAGGATAGGGCCTGGAGGGTGGGTGGCCTCGTTGCAGTCCTCCCCTTGTTAGGCGTCTAGTGCCACAAGGGAAAGGCTGTTCCTTGCTTTCTCTTTACCACTTGTGCCTCCTTGCTTGGCGGTAGTAAGAAACTGGACTGATGCCCGCCAGAATAGAAGGGGCTTCGTGTATTAAAAAAAAAAAAGGAGCACAAGAAGAAGAAGAATTTACAGATTGGAACACGACCTTGGACCCCAACCTCGACCGCATCTCTTGCTCCCAACTGATAGGCCCGACAAGAGCCGGAACCCACAAAAGAAATATCATTACAGAGTTCAACCTCATCGACCCCTTCAGAATGCTGCACCCAGAAAAAAGGCCTTACTGGTAAAAAGAACCAGGCCAACCGGACATCTCTGTCCCGGATCGACTTCTTCTTGATCTCCAAGCACTTCCAAGGAACAATCATTCAGGCTGAGATCCGTCCACCAGCGACCTTCAGGGGTTTGGACCACAATCCCGTAGAACTGCTCCTGAACTTTCAACTCTCCATGGAAACAGGATGGGGCCTCTACAGATTCAACAACTCCCTCTTAGCCACTGTAAGACTGACAGCGGCAGTCAGATGGAACTGGTTCTTCTTGAGAAGAGCAATGCCAGACTGGACAAAAGTCACCAATGGTCAATCGGCAGTTACACAGACCTTACTCAAACAGTCTCAGCGGAATCCAGAAGCATAGCCGGTCAGCGAAAAAATCAGAAAAGAACAACTCCAACTTGCCATATCACTCGCTGAGGACAACCTTGTTGCAAATCCCTCAAACACCTTTTACAGCCAAGTACTCGAATCAGCAAGTTGATGAGGTGGGAGCTGAGAGGTCTGCAGATTCGAGCCAGGGTGACCGATCACACCCTCAATGAATCCATGACAGAGCATTTCTTCGCTAAAATCAAGGCTAACGCCAGAAAAAACAACATCGAAGGGTTGAAAGACCCCGACAATCAGAACAGGGTCGACCAATCAGGATCGGGGATGGTGAAGATAGCCAGATCGTTCTACGCACAAGTCTATGAATCCAAAACACCCTCTCCCCCCTTCCCTCAACCAACTTAACAACATGACAACGAATGATGGCCTACCTGGAGAGGACAATCACACCAGAACAGTCCGAAGGGTTGGACAGACCACTCTCCATGGGAGAGCTACACACAGCTCTGACTCAAATGGGCAACGATAAAGCCCCGGGCATCGATGGACTATTAAAAGAATTCTGGGTCCACTTCTGGCCCAGATTAGGCGAAGATCTTCTCAACTTTTTTAATGACAGCAGAGACCGAGGAGGACTAGGCCAAAATCTGAGTATAAGCGTAGTGTCGTTACTCCACAAGAAAGCCGAGAAACAAAACTTGAAAAACTACAGACCTATCTCTCTACTCACGACCCCCTACCAAATCCTAGCAAAAGCACTGGTCAATAGGATCATAAATCTGACAGACAAATGCTTCCACATTGACCAAGCTGGCTTCATCCCAACCCGGTACATACTCGACAATGCGATGACTTTGAACAAAGTGGCCAAAAAGATTACCGAGAAACAGATGAAAGCAGCGATTCTTTTTTTTGACTTAGAAAAAGCCTACGACCAAGTCAACTGGGATTTCCTTCATGCTTGCATGGAAAAAATGGGAGTCGGCCTGAATTTCAGAAAGTACATCAAGGTGCTGTACGCTGACGCAACCGGCATAGCGCAGGTCAATAGGATCTTATCGGAGACCTACCCCATATCCAGGTCCGTACGACAAGGAGATCCCCTAGCACCCCCCATTTTCCTCTTTATCATGGAAGCCATAGTGTCCTTCCTCTGCAAAGACCCGTCTATAGACTGGCTCACCGAATGGAAATTCAACCCACTACACGACTTCGCCCTACCCACTGCAACGATGTTCGCAGACGATCTCACAGTCCTTATCCACATTAACAACAGGTCCTTCCAAGCTCTTGCCAGGACTATGGAGGCTTTGCGTCTAGCGTTCGAAATGAAGGTCAACTAGAGCAAAACCGAAGGATGGTGGCTAGCAAACAGGACACCCCCCAACCCGAGGACACAGCCGTACCCATGGCATGGTCCACAAGCGAACAGGCACTCTGATATCTAGGTATCATGGTCAACAAAGACGGCGTGTGGCCCGGAATGGCCCGGAGCCTAATTGCCAAAGCAGTCTGACTGTTGCATACCGTAATGGTACAGACCAGAACAAGAACCGACCTCTCTCACAAAGTACAAGATAACACAATGGAAGGCTTAAATACCAATGATCCGAACAATCAATATTGCTACGCAGACCAAACATACATCATCATCATTCCATGGTGTGAAGGGGCCCGGCGCTCACACAAGAAGAATGCGCCAGTCCCCAACTATACACAGACGAAGAAGAGGGGGATTAGATGAAGAAGAGGGGAAGATGGAAATGTCGTCAACACCAAGTCTTCGCTACAGTCCCAAATAATCCCTCATCAAATGTCTGAATCCCAATGTCGAGTCTGGATCCAAATGTCGTCAAATCCCAAAATCACCAATCTTTCTCTCTCTCGTAGTTTGTAGATACTGAGAAGTCAGGTAACGAGTGGGTGAGGAACAGATGGTGGACTTAGAAGAGGAAGAAGAAGAACTCTCTCTCTCTCTCTCTCTCTCTCTCTCTCTCTCTCTCTCTCTCTCTCTCTCTCTCTCTCTCTCTCAGTCCGGTACTAACCTGTGAAGGTGGCGCCTTGTTGCGGGTACATCGAAGACGAAGCTGGAGCTATGGCGCCACAGGTAAGTTTCCCTGGCCTCCGCCAACCATCGCTCTCTCTCTCTCTCCAACGCTACTCTGGCTCCTACTAGCGCCCAACGCTGAAGACTACTGCCAACGCTACTACTACTCCTGCAACACTCCTCCAGAGTGTTGCTGCCGAATCCTGAAGACTATCTCCTGCCTCCTTCACGTGAAGTGCCTGGGAAGTTCCTATGAACCTCCCGACTGCCTGCAGCCTGTAGGGCGGGCCAGTCTTATATAGTGCTGGCCCGTCCAAGAGGCTGCTCTTGCCAATGCCAAAACGTGCCAGACCCTGGCGTTGAAGTTCAAACAAAGGTTGTCTTGAAAACAGGCCCAAAATGGCCTGTGCTAAAACCTTGGTCTGATGCCTAAGTTTCAGGGCAGGTCGATCTTATGAGGGCCTGAAAATGGCCCTCCGTTTCAAGCTGAAAAGACTCAGGGCATGTAAGCCCTTGTTTCAGGCTTTCAGGCTGATACCACACTCCCCCCTCCTTGAAGGTACGAGCTTACCTGCGAGGGTGAAGCTGTCTGTTGGAGGGAGGGACTGAAGTCCGGGTGGGAGGTTGTGCAGCTTCCGTGGCTAGCCGTTTTTTCTCATAATTAGCATAGATCTCTGGTGCGAGGCATGCAAAGTTGCCCGGGAAATCCATCACGTGTCGCCGCGGTCGCACCACTTGAATGTGACTTTGTACTGCACAAGCTTGTTGTCGTGCTTGCGATGCGTGATGATGCGGTCGACTTCCTGATGACCATCCATGGAAGGAGGGTCCTGCGATCGACGGCCCGGGAAGCCGTCACTCTTGGCTGGTGTATATGTGGCCAGCTTGGAGGCGTGGAAAACCGGGTGCACCGTGAGATGCGGCGGGATTTCGATCACAAAGGAGGGGCCATCGGGCTCATCGCCCGCGGCTGATGTGACGGGCCATGGTCCAAACCACTTTGGGAGTAGCTTGCGGGACACATCTTGTTCAAGCACAAACTCCCCCGTGGAGACCCAAACAAGGTCGCCGGTGCGGACAGGGCATGGCACGCGATGCCTGTTAGTTTGATGTTGCATATGGACTTGAGCCTTTTGCATGTTGGCGCGGGCTTTAGCCAGCAAGTCCCTATACTTCCGAACGAAGGTGGGAGAATAAGCGGCGTCAATGTCGACAGTCCTCGGAAATGGAAGATCAGCGAAGATACAACCTTTCTTGCCACCGTGGTGCAACTCAAATGGAGTCACGCCGATCGCCGGGTGCAACGAAGTGTTGTAGGCGAATTCGATGTCGGGGAGGCGGTCCACCCAATCCTTCTGATCCGTACTGATGAGCATGCGAAGCATTACTTGAGCGGTCTGGTGTGCCCGCTCCGTCTGCCCGTCCGTTTGCGGATGTCGAGCCGAACTTGGTTTCATCTCGGTGCCGGACTCTTTCATGAGGGAGGTCCAAAATGCCGACATAAAACGAGTGTCGCAGTCGCTGACGATGTCTTCCAGAACGTCGTGGCCGCAAATCCAGCCGGTGTGTAAGAGGTGCACAAGTTCAGGAATCGTGGCGTAGTACTTGCAAGGAAGAAATCGTGCGCACTTGCTCAATTGGTCAACGACCGTGAGAATGTCATCGTGCCCGAAGCGGTCACGGGGGAACGGGCCGGTAACGTCCATAGCAATAGAGAGCCCGGGTTCCCACGGAATAGGCAACGGGCGTAACTCGCCGTAGGGGTTGCGATTGCGGGGTTTGCTTCGTCGGTAAACTTCGTAAGAGTCGCAATACCGAGTGACATCGATAATGATGTCGGGCCACCGGAATCGTTGCCGAAGTCTCAAGTCGTGGTACTCACCGAGGAGGCGAGTCCGTAAGCGACGGTCGTGTAAGGCGCATAGTAAGTCCTTGCCTCATGAGTGAAGAAGCAAGTAGCCATCGACGACGCGATAGTGGCTGGCCGGCGGGTGATCCGAGGATAGTTGCTCGTAGAGCGTGGTGTATTCCGGATCGGACTTGTATGCTCGCACAAAATGCTGATGAAGGGCGTCGTCGAAACTGAATGCGTGGTGAGTCAATGCGCAAAGATCTGATCTTCGCGAGAGAGCATCCGCGGCTCGGTTGGAGAGGCCCAAAATGTGTTTCGGTGTGAAGTCGAACTGATCGATGAAGTGCATCCATCGAGCAATCGTGTTGCTCACCGCGTCGTGCATCTTGTAGTAGGTCAATGGGTTATTATCCGTTGCCCAAGTGAACCTACCCGAGGAGGAAGTGTCGCCAACGCTTGAGTACCGTGACGAACGCGAGCAACTCCTTCCGCGCATCATCAACCGAGTTGATGGAAGGCACCTTTTGGCTGAAGTACTAAACCGGATGCCAGTCTACTCTGTCAAGCTGTTCCAAAACTGCACCCATGCCGTAGCCGAAAGCGTCCGTAGTCACTCTCGGAGGCAAGGTGGGATCGTAGATACTCAAGACGGGAGCGAGGAGCAATGCCGTCTTCAATTTATGGAACGAACTGTGGACTTCGTCGGTGAACTGGAAGGGCACCTTTGGAGACTGCAATCTTGACAAAGGCGCGGCGATCCGTACCCGGCCAATCCCATAAAAGATCGGACTTCCGTGGTGTTGGTTGGTTCCGGCCAGTCTTGAATGACCTTGATCTTTTCCGCGAGCGGACGGATGCTTTGTGACGTCACAAAGTGGCCCAAGTACTTGAGCTCTTGCTGCGCAAATTCGCACTTGGCTCGGTTGGCCTCGTACTTGGCCGTACATAGCCGGTCCAAGACATCGCGTAGATGCACGATGTGCTCGTCCAAATTCTGGCTATATACCAAGATGTCATCGAGGTAGATGAGCACGAACCGGTCCAACATGTCGCGAAACTCCGTTGTCATTGCCGCTTGGAAGGTGGCCGGGGCATTCGTGAGGCCGAATGGCATTACGACCGACTCGAAGTGCCCGTACCGTGTCTTGAACACGGTTTTGTATCAATCTCTTGGATGGATCTCGAGCTGGTGGCAACCGGCCTTGAGGTCCAACTTGGAGAAATACTTGCATCGCCCAAGCGTTCGAGGAGATCGTCGATGCGTGGGAGCGGACCGGCATTCTTAACTATTTGAGCATTAAACCACTCGTACCTCCGCCAGTGTTGGGAAATTAGGGAAAACCCGAAAAAGTGGACGTTTTCCCATTTTCCCGGAAGAGTTCGGAGGTACCACAGGCTCGACATCAGCTGTATTTCCCATTACCAGAAAAATAAAACAGAGAAGAAGAGAAAGGAAGAACGTCGGGGAAGGCCGTGAAGGAGATGTGCTCACATCAGAACTCAAAGGAACGCATCTGCCCAGAGACATAGCCAATTTCGTTTTTTGTATGCGTTTTGCTTTCTTTTTTTGGTGATCCGCGTTTAGTGCCCTGCCAACGAGAGGCAACGCGCATTCCACGGGCAGCTGGCACTTTGCAACGGGGGGCGCATTCTCACTCGTATTCCAGATTCTGTATCCAGCTGCTTTCACGTCCAAAGTGTTGCTGCTTTTTTGTTTTCTTTTTCTTTCTTTTTTTTCTGTCGTCGTGATTGCAGTAGGGCTGCAATGGCCGTTGGGAGGGCATACTGTCACAGGTACTCCAGATTCTGTATCTAGTTGCTTTCACGTCCAAAGAGTTGTTGCTGAATTTTTGTTTTTTTTCTTTTGTTTGTTCCTGCTGCCGTGATTTCAGCAGAGCTGTAACGCTCGTTGAAGGTGCATACTCTCACATGTACCCCAAAATCTGCATCCGATTGCTTTCACTTCCCTAGCGTAGTTGATTTTTTTAAGTTTTTTTTTGAAGCATAAAAGAAAACACAATGGGACCCAGGCTCGACAACTTTTGGTGCGCAATGAAATTCTGGGTTGGCAAAACCAGGCTGTGAGGTACTAGTGGTTTAAGCTTACGATAGTCAATGCATAAGCGCAGCTCCTTGTCCTTCTTCCGAACGAAGAGAACGGGTGCACCGTAGGGCGAGCAGCTAGGGCGAATCCAGCCCTTGTCAATGAGGTCATCAAGTTGCGTTCGAAGCACTTCGAGTTCCTCCTCGCTCATGCGGTAAACACATCCACGCGGAGGTACGGCCCCGTCTTCGAGGATGATCTCGTGACGAATTGGCCGTTTCGGTACGATTCCGGTGGGGGCTTCAAAGACGTCGCCATAGGAGTAAAGAAGCTGTACAATGAGTGGATCCGGTGGCTGTTCCGCCACTGGCTCGTCGGGAGGAGGGAGGGCGTGCAAGAAACAAATGCCCATTTCCTCCACGTCGTTCCGTGCGATGGAGTTGCGAATGCTTGCCGCGGAGGCCACGTGACAACCAATCAAGGGGTGAGGTGGGGGGACCGTACATGGCACAAGTACCCCATTCCGGTCATGAACATGAACGGTACGACGGTAGAAGTTCACAGGGTGGTCCTCGCTGCGGAGCCACGACATGCCCAAAATCATGTCGAACTATGTGTCCAATATGTCAAAGGACACGACCTCGCGTGCATGTGGCGCGAAGTACACAGGGACGGAGTCAACACACTGGTCAATGGACTTGTGCGTACGACCGTCGGCCAACGTGACTTGCATGGGTGCAATTTCCTTCGAACGCGCGGCCCAAGGCTGGCGCGCGTCATGAAGTCTTAGCTGATGTAGTTGCGAGTAGCTCCACAATCAATCAAGGCGCTGCAGGTCGCCTTCCCAATCTGAATGCGGACGTAGAGTAATGGTGCGTCGATGTTATTTTTCCGTTGCGTGGCGTACTCGCGGTCAATCTTCGCAATGTACTCGCGAAGGTCAACAACCGCTACTCCGTCTTCCATCAACGGAGCTGGTGCTGCAGCGTGCAAGTAGTTGCGTAGTTCCGCCATTAGGGCGTTGCAATGCGGCTTCGGCAAGGAGCCAGATGCGGGAAGAGGCATCCATTGGAAGTCCTCCGGTGTCAATGGGTCGAGGTCCTCAAGTCTAGACCACACCGACGAGTCCCCGAGTAATGTTGGCGAGGATTCTGGTTCACTTGGCGATGGTGCTGAAGTCGCGCACGCATACGACTCTTGCACGTGGAGAGGTTGGTCCAACGGCGGGACCAGCTGGACAACATAGTCTTCATAACCTTCGTGAAGACTGGCGACATACGCATGTTCCCCAGACGTGGAGGAGNGAAGACTGGCGACATACGCATGTTCCCCAGACGTGGAGGAGGTTGTTAGCAAGGCAACCGTGTCCGGCGGAGTAGGAAGTGGAGTCGCCTCACTTCCCGCGGACCTCAGTTTCCCGAGCTTTGCCGTGGACAGACGTCTTCTTTGCCTTTGTCAGGGCATTGCGACGTCGTGTGCTTGGTGTTGTTGCACCAGTAGCAACAGTTCCACCTAAGGCGGAGCTTGTATTGCTCCTCCGTGAGGCTGAACTTCTTCCACGGCTCATTCGGCTGTCCGGCTTCCGTTGTTAACGCAGATTTCGCCTTTTTCTTCTTGTTGTTGCATCGTGGCGGAAGGGCGTTGACTTCGTCTCCTTCACTAGACTCACGAGTCAGTGCTGGTCGTCCTCTTGTCCATTGCATTGGACAAGCGACTTGCTGCAGCCGCGGGCCTTTGCCTTTTTCCACAAAATTTTGTTGGCTTCGCCGCTCATTGGCGGCCCGCCGATTTGTTTGGATTACTTTGTGCGCCTTATCCACGATCTGGTCAAAGTCTGTTTACAGGCTGCGCTCCCAAAGGGCCGTGCTCAACGCGTCAACTGACCGCTGGAAGAATTCGCGACGAAGATGTACGAATAGTATGTCCAGATTGGGAATCGTCACGAGTTTCTGCCATTCGGTTAGCCATTCGCGTGTTGGCTGGCTGCCTTGGTGCATGCTGAAGATCCAGTTCACGCCTTTTGCCTTGAGCGTCGTCGACGATGAAGCGTTTCCGCCACTTCTCGGTCATGGCCTTCCAAGTGATCTTGGTGTAAAGCTTAGCGATATCGACACCTTCGGTTTGAGCCAGGTGGTTGAGCCACACTTGGCTGGCACCGGTGCTGCAGAGGTAAAGCGCTGAGATCTTCGACTCTGGCGGGACCAAGTGGATGGAGAGCTCATTGGTGAACCCTTGCCACCAACTTATGGGGTCCACCTTGTGGTAGTCATCAAATTTGTCGATGTTGAACTTCGACATCTTGAATTGTTTCGACGTCAGGCTGTTGCAGGTCCCGGTTGGTTGCTGCTGCAGCTGACGCAGATCCGCTTGCAGGGCGGCTATTTGCTGGCTGATGGTCGCCGGTTGTCGGAAACTGTTCAAATTTTCGACGAGCGCTTCTAGGTGATCCATTCGTTCTTCCAGCTCGCGGATCGGTGGATCAATGCTTAACGATGCCGTGTGCCTGTGCGGCACGTCATCCTTCTCCAACACGTCAAGGCGGGCATGGAGGCTCTTGAGAGTCTCCTCATACTCAGCAATGGTATGTGCCTGCCGAGCCAGCTCCACTTGTTGCCAATTACAAGCGAGGATGACTTGGTGCATCATGTTGGTGAGGACTGACTTGGTCTGCTCCTCCGCAGTTGGTTCCGTCGTCTCCGCCGGATCAACATTCCATGCTTGGAGTGCGGCGGTATGAGCGGCTTCCTGCTGCATGTTACATGCTGAAAGCCTACACACGGGCCCCTCACGGGACCCGAGGTTGGAATAGGGCCCCCAGGTCGCGTCACCGCAACCTGAAGGCCCTATGGCATTTTTACTTGGGCCTGCATCAGAAAAACGCCAGCTTTAGAT
>BFEA01001127.1:9561-22871 GCA_003427395.1 Chara braunii
CTCTTACCTGGCTGCATGCACCGATGAATCCAACGAGTCGATTGCCTGGTCGAAAGGCCGAGGTGACCTTCCTAAGGTTCATCGTGTCGGGGATAGATTGTTGTAATTATCGATCTTGAACGAGGAATGCCCAGTAAGCGCGAGTCATCAGCTCGCGCTGATTACATCCCTGCCCTTTGTACGCACCGACCATCGCTCCTACCGATTGAATAGTCTTGTGAAGTGTTTGGGTTGCGGTGATCTTGGCGGTCTGCCGATAGGGGTGCACGTGGCATACTTTGCGTGGGGGGGATCGAGGTTGTGAGTGGTGAGAAGGACATACCTGATGTGTGAAGCTTGCGGCATTTGGCCACTATATGCCTGTACTTCAGATAGTTGTTGTTGTCATCCTTTGGCAGTGTAGATGTAGGCTAGATAGGATGCGCCATCAGTAGTCTTGGCGCTGAGCGCTGGATAGGACTTCGACATTGGTTCTACATCGATAATGAAGAGATTATACCAACATTGTCAATTTTGAGCTTTTGCTGTTCTCTTATTTGGTGGTACTCGCAATGCTACTCTGCTCTTGGTGCGAGGTCACAACTATATGGTCACATGCGTATGATGCTGTTTTGATTTCTGAAGATCGCCGTCGGCCATCTTTTTTTTGTTCTTTTTTTTTTCTTGCACTTATTATTATTATTATTATTATTATTATTATTTGCACGGTAGGAGGGTACACGGGGCATCTGTGTTGGGGGTTTAGGTTGCGAGTGATACGAGAAACGTACCTGGTGCGTGAGGCGGAAGGCATTGGCAGGTATCTGCAAGTACTTTCGGGTGCCGCTGATGTCGACTGTTGCATTGTCAATTCGTAGGGTGAAGTAGCTGTGTAGGAGTAGGCTGGGCGCTGAGCTCCAATAAGGAGAGTGAAGGGACTGAGCTCTCGTGTTTGGAAGAGAGAGAATACTCTCCTTGGCATTGGTTTTGAGTACTACGAACCTCCATTGGGATATTTATGGTGCAATGTTGCTCTCTGGACACGTGTGGCTATCTGGCTTTCAATGCGGTGGTGTAGTCTGGAGTTGTCATCTCGCTGTTGCTTGTTTTCCCTGCATAATTATTATTATTATTATTATTATTATTATTATTATTATTGCAGCTATCTGTGGACTGTGGTCTAGGTCTGGTCACTTGGATATGATGCTGTTGATTTTGGAGTTCGCTATTTGCTCATCTGTCCAGTGCAGACATAATCTGCCATCTGTAGTCTGGACGACAAGCGCCATGTAGGATATCGACATTGGCTCTGTGGTAATGATAATGATACTATTCCAGCATTGTCAAATATGAGCTTTTGCTGTGTTCTTATTTGGTAGAACTCGTGATGCAATGCCGCTGTTGGTTCGGGGTCGAGACTATCTGGTCTCATGTGTATGATGCAGCTTGATTACTAAAGTTCGCTATCACACATTTTCGTGCATCAATATTGTTATTATTATTATTATTGTTATTATTGTTATTATTATTATTAGCAGTAGTATTATTATCAGTATTAGTATTATTATTATTGTAATCAGATCCGTTCTCAATCACACTTTTCATGCATGTAAACAGTAGCGCAGCAAACTGGCGACATGCGCCCACTCAAAACTCAGAGATATGACATCCAGATACGAGTTCACTTCCAACTCAGCGCCCAACAACTCTTTGTACGCACACACAGGATCACCTTGGATACCCCACAATCTACTTGTTGCACACAAAGCAACAGACAAAACAAACATACACACACAAAGAAATCAACAGACAAACGAACTCAGAGACAGAATGATACAAGTGACACTAGTACCCAGTGGTATGTACACAGTGATACAGATTTACAGTGACACGGAGCGAGAAACACATACACACAGAGAGAGAAGTAAACAGGGGACGAGAAATAGAGAGAAAAGAGTGAACTAGATACGTACCTTGTACATGAAGAGAGGTCGGCCATGGTGTTGACAGTCATGTACATTGGTCCTCAAGTGTCAAAGTGAGCATGTGGCATGAACACAAGCTGTAGGTAGGACAGTCGACAAGAGTAGGCTGGGTGCCAGGCGCCAGACAGAGAGAAGCGACTTTGGATACTCTGTTGGTGTGACCTACGGGCTTGAACATGAGCTCACTACTTCATTGTCTTGCTTGATATGGATGGTTTCTAGGTGCACGGGCTTGAACATGGGCTTACTACTTCATTGTCTTGCTTGATATGGATGGTTTCTCGGTGCATTTGTACTCTCTGGTTGGACACGGCTGCTTGGACATTTGTGTGATTTCGCAACTTGGTTTTTGTTCACATTCATATTCCTTGCATCATATTATTATTATTATTATTATTATTATTATTATTATTATTATTGTAATAAACTTAGATTGGAAGATACTCGTTAGACGTCAGGACTGCACAATGTCTTCAGTAACGGTGACAGTGATGTCTGATACAGTATCTCGTTACCAAAAGACTAAGAGAGTGGAAGGGGGAACAAATAAATGAGAAGGCGGGGGAAATAATCAGTAACTACCACACAGTTGCCCGACTTTACCCACCTCTTCATCGGGCTTCCCCTCACCTCCGAGTCATCAAACAACGCCCGGTAACGAGTCTGGCAAGTCCTGATCACACAGGAGTGCCACGTGGCACTATGAAGGCAATAGCGGTACACGGTACCGACATCAGCCTCATATAAGTAACCCACTCCCCAAATATCCACAGATCCCGATCCACTCCTAGTCGTAACCAGTCAGCAAATGCAGAMAGTTGGCCTGCACCACAGCAGCATTGCAGACAAGTGGCCGGCGCCATATCAGCAGTGTAGACTGATGACCTGTGCCAGCAGGTAGACGGCGTGGCCATGCCACGTTAGCAGCAGATGCAGACAGGTGGCCTGCGCCACATCAGCATACGGACAACGTGGCCAATGTCGCRTCTGCAATAGACAGGCGGCAGTGTCACAGCAGTAGAGACGAGTGACCTGCGCCACATCAGCGAGGTSGACAGATGACCTGCGCCACATCAGCGAGGTCGACAGATGACCTGCGCCACKTCAGCGGAGGCTGACGCTCAGTATAGACAGCGCCGGGCCAGCATGCTGCCACAGTCCTGCGTCGTCGTCCACCGTACCAGCCCACARCTAGCGTCAAGCCAGTGCCAAACCAGCGYYAAGGCAGCATAGCAGGACTGAATGTTGACGTCCTAGGGGACCGGGCCTTATGTAGAGTTAGACGGGGAGGTCTAGTCTCAGATCACCTACCCACAGTTGTACAAACTGCATCACAACCGAGGATCTGGATAGAGTACAGCTGCAGACTTTAGCTGGGTCCAAATGCTGTCTGGATACCTGCATACAAACAGACAGAGGGACCAACAGACACAGGCAGGCACGGACAAGCAGACGACCGAACAGACAACCGGACAGACAACCGGACAGACAACCGGACAGACAGATTGACAAACACAGATAGCAACAGATAGACAGACGGGCAACGCTTCTGCATGCCTTGCAAGAGAAAATGAATGAAGGGTTGGACGCTGCCTCTTAAAATGTACTTTGTTGGTCGCTGGTCTGCTAATCTCCACCGGACCCTTGAAACACACAGACCCACATTGTACCTGCTGACCTGACAACGTGCAACCGGGACTGGGTACCGTTGACCGAACTGTGTAGGACTGCTCATTTGACCACTTGCTTACGGACTGCAGTAYGCGAGGGGTGATGAGCGACGGTGTTCTTCATGAAGGAGGCGCAGTGTGGGTGGATAATTGTAATGGGAGGAGTCRAGATACATATCTGACGTATGTGGGAGGTCAACTTTAGTATTGACGTCATGTACAATGGTCTACAAGGGCAAAGTCAGCCTTTTGCATAAGGATAAGTAGGACAGGCATGATGAGTACAGTAGATTGGGCACCTAATAGTAAGAGCGAGATTGAATACTGATGGTTAGAACACTAGCTCACGAGGTCATTATATCACTCTCGTTTGGATGAAATCTTGGTGCATTTCAGCTGTCTAATTATTACACGACTAGCAGGATTTTCATATGATTATTGTAATTTAGTTTTCTATGTATAACATTATAATAATTATTATTATTATTACTATTATTATTATTATTATTCGTATTGTTATTATTATTATTATTATTATTATTATTATTATTATATGTTATTGTTTCATTACCTATACGTTTGTTTTGGTCTGATTGCTGACACAATCAGACAATGTCATGCGCATGTCAACCCATGCTTAGTTAGAGCCACTGCCTGGGGTCGCGCACGCTAGCCTAAAGCAAGTGTGAGTGCAGATTGATTGATGAATGAATGTAGGACGGGTGACATGATAAGGCTCCAGGGTGAGGAACATCCTATTACTCGTCACTACGTATGCACATATTTTAGATAGTTAGGTTAACAAACTGAAGATGGGTTACCCCTGTGCGGGTCATCCCATGATCTGTCTAAGTCTGAATCAGTTAGACTAAAACAAGAGGTAGGATACTCATGTCTGAGTTATCCTACTGCTTGAGTAAGTATGAGGTGAAGGCTTTTGTCCGAGTCTTCTTACTTCATACTTACATTTGATCGGACTATATTTTAGTCCACCGATAAAGTTGAAGTTTACATCGCTGAACTTCGTGTAGAACGATAGTGAGGGAAGTGTTGAGATCTTGTGACCTGTGTGTATTTGAAGGTCATTTTAATCAAGGAGACTCGATATGAATCTGTACAAGACTGCATGTTGTTGCCTTATGGTAACAGGTTGGTTCACCAACTCAACCTTGACTCACCCTCTACACCCACACTTTGCATCTAGCCCCCCATCTTTGTACATTTGGTTTGGATGTTTCGACTCTACTCCTTGATGCTGAATAGATTAGGACAATTGGCAAGGCCATGAGCCTATTCTTTTATTCTGATGCATATTTGACAGGCCACGAGCCTACCTTTGGTCATGATGTTTGCTTGAAAGGCCAAGAGCCTATTGATTGTTTTCTCTTTCGAAAGTTAAACTCTATTCATTCTGATGTTTGTCTCTGTTTGTGTAAAAAATATAAAAGACATCTCCTTGCCTCCACAGTCTCAACTTTTGAAATGTATTCATTATGTTTGTATCACTCTGAAATAATTTTATAGCATACATAAGTTATGAGTTATGTGCAGATAGATTAGAAAATTAGTATGCGCGATAGATTATCAGTCAAGTCGACCTGAACAGTAAGTCGGTTCGGGAGATCAGCACCCCGATACCCGACACATAAATGGGTCAGTCTTAGTCGTTCAACCGCGCGTATACCTATGCTACGGCGATCGAGAAAACGCCCTTGGCCGACCTACCTCTACAAAGGCATGTAAAAGCTTTCGCATGTGGGCCGGTAGCTCAGCAAGGATACGCCTACCAGAGGGTGGTGACAACCCCTCGGGTAGAGGTGAGTTTTACCTCGTGACATCCCGACCGGTCGTGGGGCGTCGTGAGAGGTATAGCGCGCGCACACAGTCGGAGTGGTTACTTGTTTGTTCTATCAGGAATAAATCCTACATGACACGGCCGTGAGGTTCAACGCTCTCCATCAGGGCGCGGGACCGCCTCCCGCAACAGCGTGCTAAACAAGTACTTAAGAAGGCGAATAGAACATCCACATAAAGAGGGATGAGTAACGAATGCGGAGGTTTCTTACCGGCTAGACAGACTGAGATCGATCGTCTCACCTACCAAGACGAGAGGCGGGCCGCTCGAACATGGCGAGCTGGAACGGGGCCAGAAGCCTGAGTGCCATCATGGCGGTGGAGCTACAGGGCGTCCAGACTTCGTCGTTACCGAGAGAAGACGCGTGCAGACCGACACGCCGTAGCGCTGGTGGGCACGCGCCGACGAAATCTCCCCGATGCTAGCCTTTCTGAAAGTTGGACCATTGTTTTTTCATTGTCTTTAAAGGAAAAATTTTGTGTTACACCTTTCAAAGTTGAGAGTGTCAAAATGCCCCTAAAAGAAACACACATACTGGGGGGTCCAACCAGAACGCTTCCGCCGGCGCTGGTAGCGCTCGGACCAAGCGTTTTCGTCGTCGGCAACGGCAGAGCGTGTCTGGCCGCGGGGCATACTGTCGAGATATGCCCACGGTGGGTCGAGGCGCCGGCATCTACTGTCCGTGTTAGGTCATAGTTGAGGGTGTAGCTATGAAGGTTTCCCGAGCAGGTCACCCGCAAGGACCCTATCATCATAACCGAGAAGTCTCGTTTTACCAGGTCATGCTTTAGCCTCTCCCCCAATCCTTTTATTGATAGAGTTAACCATAGCCAGACCTCTGAAGTTTCACTGAAATCTTGTCATTAGCTAAATGGAAGTAGAAGATGCGAATAGGCAAGCGCGGTCTCCTCCTTTGGCTCCTAAAGACGAAGGAGAGGACGAAGACCGCTTGAAGGAACTCATCCCACTATGCTACTACGAAGGGATTATGCCCTCGAACATCGACCCTGGCAAAATGACTATAAATGGTCGCGAAGTAACGTGGCACTCCATCAAGCCAAAATCAATTGGCTGAAAGAGCACACAATAACAAAACATTCAGATTTCGAGTCGGGCCAAAAGTTCTTACCAAGAAACGTGAAGGAGGACATTGTAAGGGCATACGAAGACAACAAGGTTTGGGAAGGAAGCTTTGTTGCATAATTTTTTTAGAGAGGAAGAGTGAAGATGAAATCTCTGGAAGTGGTCTCGTACGTTGCTAAATCATTGGAAGTTGCAAGATGGCAGGTGCAGAAGGGTAATGATGAACTCACAATGGGTGCATCAACCTAGATGTTTGAATTCAAACCTTGGTTGACAAAGCCACGACTAAGACAACAAAGGGGGGCGGAGGACGAAGAGAAATTCTGGGTGATCACCGTACAAGTATCGCTGGATGCGTTCCTTTACCTAGAGGCTCAAATTTGTCGGGCTGTTGGCCCAGTGCTGCGCGCACATCCGCCGGAACAAGACCGCATGCGACCTGCACTGGTCAACAACAGACGTCGACCCAGCTGCAATGGGGAACATGAAAGACAAATTATGGATTTATACTTCGGAGGGTGATGCGCTGGAAGTCAAACTGGTGTTTGCACGAACACCAAAGTGTAGACGGTGTAGGGCATTCTTCCACACGGAAAAGGAATGTAGGAGGGACCATCGTCAACAACAAACCAATTCGGCGGCACCAGGAGTAGTGCAGCAACAATCGGAATCATGTGCGGAGACAGCAGGACGTAATTATCAAGGTCCTCTTCGCCCGAGCCAACAAAGGACCAACAGTGTTTATGCTTCCTCAGCTCCGCCGACCTACTCTCAAGCATCAAGCTCTTCGGGATTCGCAAGTCGGAAAAACGTTGTGTTATCTCCATGCTTACACACATTTCCTAGCTAGGTGCAATTGCCCGGAGACCATGTGCAAGGAGATCTTCAATGGAATGGGTCAACGACTATGCCATGAAACATTGCGACCTATCCGTATGGCTTCCCTTTGGGAGACCGCAACCCTCGACTTTTGTACCACCCAGGGCAACAAGGTATCGAAGCTATATTCTCGACATATATGGAATCCCCCCCGTGGTGAGGCCATTGGGAACTGCTCCACGAGCTTCCCAAGGGAAGTCGAGGTTGTCAGCACAGATGGAAACCATCAGTACCCCTCCAAGACCGGGAGTCTCAAGAGCTTTGCACCTAGGAGAGCAACGAAGCTCATCCAGGATCAGAGACAACACACCCGGGAAACATAGAAGAATAGTTCAGGAGGGAAGCTTTACATCTGAAGGAGGAGATCTGGAGGCAGAATCATCCATCAACTCGTCACAAGGTTAAGAAAGAAACTGCACAGTGATTGGGACTCCAGAGACCAAGACATCAAGACGAAGGAAGCCAATCTTTCTCGTGAAAGACCAACTTTCAAACGTTGAAAATAAGATACTCCCACTCTTCTATGTAGCAACACGGAATTCCTACTGGATGATCACCTTCACGAATCATGAAGGGCTTCCAACTATGTTAAGTCTTCCGACACCTGACACTCCAATGCCGACCACGATAGGATTGTGGACAAACGGAGACAAGAACTTTGTCAAATTTGTATCCCACCATTGAAATCAGCAGAGTGCCTAATGGAATTGGAAAGCCGTCTTCCTAAGGACAAAAAACTTGGCTCTCTGTTCCTGCAGTCCTTGCTCCATGCTATCTGGTTGAGCAATGATCCACACCCTTGGCAACCCTGCATCCAACAGACCATGAGAACCTCGTCCAACGTATGAGTAAAAAAAAAATTCTCAGTCCGAATATGCGCACGCTAGGAGATACGTCAGGAAGATTTAAGAAAGAAAGATTAAAGTTCTGAATATACTCGGAAGGAATTCAAATTGCCTGTCTTCAAAAAACGAAGTTAAATGGAGATAAAATTAATTATATTAGGAATTGGTGGGACGATCCTCAATTGTGGTCCCCTGCCATGGGCACAAGGGGAGGAGTAGGGATCCTGACTTGTTAGATGTCATCCCAAGTTGTGACCGCTTGATTATAACCGATGACTGAGATTCCTCCTTGGATATCTCCAGCCCCTCCCAGAGTTCCGATTAATCGAGAGATAAATTAGCCCTAACTAAATTAATGAACGCATTGGAGCTGATCGATATATATCAGTTATCTCACCCGGAATGTGATGGATATATGTGGTTCTCAAATCCGAGAAATACAATGGGGGTAATGAGTCGAAGATTGGATTATTTTTTTAATTTATGGGAATCCGTATTGAATGTAGTAACTGAGAAATCCAACCCCCTCCCAGATCATAAACCAGTGATGCTCACTGTGATGTCCTCAACATTGGTAAGGTTCAACACTCAAAACCTAGCGGACAAAGGTTTGATGGATTGGATGAGGAAGTTTTGTTCTAGTTGGCATGATGCTCGAGAAAACTACAACTCCACCTAAGAGTGGTGGGAAGTAGGCTCCCTTATTTCCTCAAATTTTTTATCAGTCTTCTCATGAATTTTGGCCGTTAACCGAAATTATCATGAACAGTCCCTACTGCATAAAATCGAGTACGTAAAAATGAGAATGACTCGCCATCCCATATCCAAGCTGGTATGGGGAAAGGAAAGGGCTAAGTTAATGACCGAATGGAATGATGTTCAAAAAAGGAAATCATAAATCCGGTCGAACAGACTACAAGTTAAAGGAATCATTGTCTACGATCGC
This sequence comes from Chara braunii, assembly GCA_003427395.1. Classification (NCBI taxonomy): domain Eukaryota; kingdom Viridiplantae; phylum Streptophyta; class Charophyceae; order Charales; family Characeae; genus Chara; species Chara braunii. The sequence goes on from BFEA01001127.1 coordinate 18,804, forward strand.
ATAACGAAGGAGTCCTTCCAGAGACTCCTCCCGGCGGGAGGAGAACAACGATCCCCATGCGGCAACGGACTCACCCTTTCGACCCTGCGGCTCCAAAGGCCAAAGAGCACATGAAAATCTATAATCATGCGGCCTTATATTATAAAAACATTTTAACCTCTCAACTTCAAGGAGCGGTAGTTGAAGACAATCTCGGTCTACGTTGTGACCATTCATCAAATACCAAGGTGAAACTAACCACTGTGGGGAACTTAGACTTGGACCGTCCAATAACGGTAGAAGAAGCTCATACGGTCTTGACATCTATTTCTAAAGGCAAATCTCTAGGTGATGCTGACATCCCAGTGAAACTATATATATCCATTTGGGCTTCGGTGGGGGAAAGTTTGGTGGAGATATATAATGATGTGCTAACAGGGGGGAGGTTATCTACCAGCATGTGCAGAGGGATCATTCCTGTGTTATTTTAAAAAGGGGACAAAACTGAGATTCATAACTGGAGGCTTATATCAGTATTAAATGTTTTGTATAAGTTACTGGCCAAAATCATGATCCGTCGTCTTGGAAGATACCTGTCAGATTTAGTTCAACCTAATTAAGCGACTTTTATAAAAGAGCAATCAATCTTCACCAACATAGTGATAACCGTCGAGACCCTTGAAATTATCCACAACGAAAATTTGAACTTTGCGTTGCTCCTTCTCGACTTTGAAAAAAACTACGACCGGGTAAACTGGTCATATGTACCGTCTATATTGAAGGTGATGGGGTTTGGTCAAGTATTTTGCTCCTGGGTAGTGGTAATGTATATCATGTCAACTGCAGTCGTAATAGTTAATGAAACACTCTCCACTCAGTTCTCCTTAACCCGCTCAATGAGGCAGGGCTGACCAATAGCCCCACTGTTGTTTGCCATCCAGATTGAAGTGCTACTTGACAATATTTGAATGAACAATCAAATCCATGGATTCCCGGTAGGCCAGTTAAGTTATAAAGTAAAAGTTATCGTCGATGACCTATTCGCCGTAACAAAGAACTCACCCTCGTCTCGGGGGGCATTGAGACAATGTTTAGATGCTTATACCGAGCTCTCGGAAGCTGCAGTTAACTAACATAAATCTGTGTTTTTTTATAAAATCGGACTTTAAGATGACAGTTCAATGGGGAATGAAAATGATAGAAGATAATCGCTCTGAACGCTTCTTATGCATCCATATTTCACCACTGTCATGTATAGGTGACCCGAATGATCTGCTCCTACAAAAAGTTCTACACCGCTTGACTACCTCGGACAAAGCCCCCCATCTCTCCCTATTTGGAAGGGGAATGGTAATCAACGGTGCACTATTCGCCCTGTTGTGGTTTGTAGGGGTGGTTAAAGGTTTTGGAAAACAACTGTATAACTTGGTAAAACGCAGGGCTGCAAAATTCCTATGAAAGTCGTCTGCAAGTGATGACAATGTGTTTATGTCCAAACTTCTCCAAAGTGGCATGAAAAATGTTATGCGTCCCTCGAGACCGAGGTGGACTGGGAATCCTTGATCCCCCAAAACGAAACGACATCATGCTGATAAAATGGCTATTCAAAACCGCATTGGAGTTTTCTGAACCTCATTGGGTCTCTCTTGCAGAGCACATCCTATTCCAAGAATGGAACCTCCGACACCAATCCGATGTTTGAACGTGCTTGATGCTCCACTCTTATTAGCATCCATTCATCAAGTCCCCCTTCTGGAAAGCTATAATCCAAGCATGGAAAACATTGCGCCCGGACGTGTGGGTGAAACCAGTAACAAAAACTGAAGTCCTCAGCCAACCCCTGTTTGAAAATCCACACATCCGTTCTCCATCCGGGGCTTGGAAGTGCAAACACCGCATCTAGTAACTTTGGAAGAAGATGGATTAAAAATGCGATACTTCAGATAGGGGATCTGTGGGATTATACGTGCAGCTCGTGAGAAACAATAGAAAAACTCATACTATATTTGGGTCAGCTTCACAACTTGGAGGATAAGAGACGCAAATTGATTGAGGTAATTCCTTGGTCATGGAAAGACTTGCGGGATTCTATGGCCACAGACCTCTCAGGTTCTTGTTATAAATCCATAGACCCAGAAGAGAGCTTCGAGTTATGAAAGTTGATAAAAGTCTAGGGGGATGGCGAACGCATCTCTCAAGGTTCGCAACTGATTACAAATCGAAGCCACATTGCTAAGTCTGCCTTAAAATACCTTTGTGATATTCTTAACTACATATTCTCTTCTCCTTTTTGTGATAGGCTATAGTCAGACCAAACTGAAGCCACATTCTCCAAGTAGCTTGTTCAATAATAAGAATGTAATATCTATATATAGAAAATCATATTTTCAGGTTTTTCTTTATGCGTGTAACTTCAAACTAAGCCAAATTGAAACCACATTGCTTAGTCTTTAATCCAAACCTCTTTCGGAAAGAAACAAGTAGTTGGATATGACCAAAGTCACATTACCTAACTCTTTAACCCTTTCAACAAGCATATCACAATGAGGACCACAACCAGGCCTGACCAACTGTGCGTCCATTCAACTATCAACGAGATTTTTTCAACTCCGTTGCACCCGTTGAACGGGCACAAGACCCGAGTTGAATCCCCGTTGAATGATACAACGGGCGGTTTCCGTTGAACTCGGTTCAGCGGACCGCGCGCAACGGCCGCCGGGCACGCAGCGCCGGCGACGTGAACTAAAAAACAGGGGTTTGTCTCCGACCCCGTCCGTTGTATCCCCGTTGAACCCGTTGAACGCGTTGAACGGGAGTTGAATCCCCGTTGAATAGATTCAACTCCGTTGAATCCCCGTCGAACGGCTTCGTCGTTTGACGGGTAAGCGAACAACGGGGGCTGCGCCCGCGGCTGTGGCCGCAATCGCCATGCGCTGGAGGTCCCCCTTGCTGTGATTTCCATGTCTGTGTGTGTGTGTGTGCGTGCCTGCTGCTTTGCATGGCTGTCTGTGTGCTTGTCGGTTGCGTGTGTGTGACCCGCAAGGGTACTTGTTGTTTGCAAGGCCCCGCAGGGCCAGTACTTACCTGTGGCCGTGACTGTCAAGGTTGAAGGGGGGGTAGACARTCAAGTAGSGGGKGTAGGCCCRCRMYACTTAGAGYAGGGGGGAAACACTCGAGTAGCAGGTAGGACGGTACCACTAGAGTAGTGGTAYGAGTGTCGTACTGAAGGCCGAGCAGAAGAAGACAAAAAGTTGGCATTTTTAGAGGCCCAGTAGCGGTAGGCTGTAGGTTAGAGGTAGKCCGGTACCAGTCCAAGTAGCCCGGGTCTAGGGYCTGTCCGGAGGATAGCAGAGCCTGCAATGATGTTTCCCTCCGAAAGGGAGGAGGTACCGGTTGCTGGGAGGCCGCTCGGCCTAGGAAGTCACCGCCCAGGAGGCCAGTAGGCCGCTATATCTCCAGGAAGAGCAAAGAGCTCTTCCTCATTTGCGGTGTGCAAGGATTGGCGACATGCTGCTGGAGCACAGCGCTGGAGGTACAGCGCTGCTTGGAGGGAGAAGGGACCGCTAGAGCTCAGCCTGGCTATGGCGAGCAGTCTAGCTTGAGGAGGAGGAAAAAGGGGCATGGTAGGAGAGTGTTGAGGCACTTACCTGGCTATGGTGGGCACCGTCTTCATCACCTTGTTGGGCGCTGCATCCAGAAGGCCCCAGTTGGGGTAGCGCTACAGCAAGGAAGCTCAAGGCAGAGTCAGGCATGTCGAACCAGTCAGCAGCGGCATAGCTGCTCTTGGGTTGTCCTTTGGACATCGGCAGCACCATAGCTGCTTTGGGTTGTGTTTTGTACAGGAGGGCAGGGCCCTTATCAGTCCGCCATGGCTTGTGCATGAGAGGGAAGGCTGAAATAGGGAAGCGATAGCTATGGTGGGCTTGTTGTTGTTGTTGTTGTTGTTGTTGTTGTTGTTGTTGTGGAGTTGAGTCAGCAGTAAGAGGGAACTTCGGATATTGATTCTGGACCTTTCTGGTTCATCCATTCATTGTTATTATTATTATTGAGAGAAGAATAAGATTGGTGAAGTGAAGGAGGAGGAGGAGG
>BFEA01001127.1:23139-49723 GCA_003427395.1 Chara braunii
CAATTCTTGTATTTTCTGAGTTAAGTTTATTTTACTTCTGTCTCTTATACACATCTAGATGTGTATAAGAGACAGCACACACACACACACACACACACACACACACACACACACACACACAAGAATAACCGCATAAAAGAACATGAAACTACAATGAAAACAAAGAAGTCATGAAATGTCATACAAAAGTCATGGCGAAGAGGAGTCCAATATGAAATACATCTCACATGGTACAATGTGTCGTCGACACTCGCGCCGAGTCGCACAGGGCCGTACACCGATGGGATGCAGCCTACACCGCTAACTAACGAAGCTGAAAATAAAACCCTAACAAACATCTACGTAAAGCAACAAGTTAGAATGAAGTCCAACCTCTAACAAAAACCCAATAACTAAAAAACAATATGAAAATTCCGTACATAAACCGAAAAACGAAACAAACAAACACTGTCGACGACACTACCCAGTCTACCTGCATGCTGAAGTCCAAGAACTGGTCCGAAGTCCCTAAAACCGAACTATATGTACATCATCCTAAACAATATACAAAAACATCAGAACACTAAGCACAAACAACATAAAGGCGTCGTCGAAGCACTGGAAGGGGAACGAAGCTGTCAATACTACCGACTTCCCTTCCCCTTACCACTGCCTCTCTGCCTCGCCCCACTCATGTTGCGTGTCGACGAAACACTCCCTCGCCCCAGCGCTGTCGCAACGGATGACCCTCGCCCCCTCCGACTCCTCGTCTCCCGCCACCCTGGAGGGGACGGGTCGTCTACGTCATCATGTCCTCTACGAGAGCCATGTCGTCTACGGGAACCATGCCGCGGTGGAGGGGAGGGCTCCTCGTCGTCGTCGTGGTAGCTGTCATCATCCCCGCTATCGCTCTCCTCCTCCTCACGCTCCTCGTCGTCCCTGTACTCGTCACCCTCATGTGGGGCCTCCTCACGTGCAGGCTCCGTCTCGGGATCGTCCTCCACCACGGTCACATGGGCAGCCCCCGTCCTCACCCGAACGAGCCTAGCACTCACCTGAGTCACCTCTGCGACTGTCTTCTCACGACGAGAACCGCGTGGCATCTCCAACCCCTCGTCTCCAGAAGACTCCTCCAACGTGGCATCCCCCGTGGCAGGCATCATCTGAGGCATGGAACTCGTACGAGCGACTCCGCTCCTGCGCGATGTCTGCTCACGCACAGCACGTGCTGCTGCTGCCAAAGCGGCCTGCAAGGTACACCCGGCCTGTCCAACCCCGCGAACATCTCGCGGCTGAGATACTGCCGCCATGACCTCCCTCGGCGCACCCCTCCCGGTGTTAGCCCCACCCAAACCTGGCTGCTGTCATGCAGTGTGCACTGTGACCCGACGTACGGACTCCAGGTCGATATCCGTCCTCCCGAATAGCGACGCGTCAAGAGGGAGGCTCCCTACGGCCGTCGTGTCATGAACCCTGGGTCTGGTGGGCGTGGATGGTGAACGGGGGGGCTGACCGACTGGTGTCGAGGGGGAATCGCTGTGACGTGATCTCGAAGGAGGAGGAGGCATAAGTGGTCTGCTAGGGTCGGTGTCCTCTCGCCGCGTCACGTCATGCACAACAGCCCGTGTGAGCTCCGCGAAATCCAATGGGCGAGCTGTATCCTGAGGAGCTCGCCGCCCAGTAACCGTTGTATGAAGAACTGCCTCAAATCCTAAATCTACGACTATGACCGGTGGTACGTGAACAAATGCCTCCTCCCCAGAACCTGACCCCTGCACACACGGTCGAACTGGCCGCATCGTCGTCGTCATCTGCAAGCCCGTGAACGGTACCAACGAACTACTACCTCCGTGGATATCCGCAGGGGGTGCATCCTCACGCTCCTCCTATGGATGGTCTACTACCTCCTCGCACCCCTGCTGAAGCGAGTCTGTCTCTCTCCCGGAGTGTCCTGCAAATGCCTGCTCGATCTCCTGTGTGGAGTACCCAGCGGCCGCTAGGGCACGCGCCACATCCTCTCTCTCTGCGTGAGCAGGGGTAGGCGGATCCCCCAAAGACATGTCCATGAAATCCCCCATCCCCATCCCTGACGCCCCCCTCTGTCCTGATGGCGACGCCCCCAGTGCCCTCCTCGTGCCCGGGGTCAAACCCGCTAGTGCGGGACCCATCTCGTCATCAACGAAACGCTGGACGATCGGGTCAAGGTGGGCGCCTCCCTCTCCTGTACCATGGGCGACGTCCTCCCCTACCACACCCTCCTCTCCCCCAACCAACGCAGCAGCATCTGCCCTCACCACATCCTCCTCCATCTCAACCTGGGCAGCACCATCATCTACCCCAGCCACGCTCTCATCTACCCCTGCCACAGCCTCCTCTCCCTCATCGTCCCGCCTCCTGCATCCTCACCACATCGTCCTCTCTCTCAACCTCCGATGGCAGGACGCCCTCCTCTCTCTGGACGTGCGCACCATCATCTACCTCCATCACGCCCCCCACTACTCCAGCTACCTCCTCCTCCATAGCCCGAATACCCTCAACTTCGCCCGCTCCGGCGGCTCCGTGCTCCTCCGCTCGTCTCTCCCTCTCCTCCATCGGTGGTGCCCCGCTATGAACACCCATCTCCCCCAAGTCGCTCGATGCACCTGGGTCCAAAATGAGATGATGGGCTATGCTAAACAATGATCCATGCCCGCGGCTGCGCAACGAGGATCCCAAGTCCTCCCTCCCAACCGGTGCAGGTGAGCGCTCGTCATGCCGAACGGGAGCGGGCGGAGTGGATGCTGGGAATCCTGGGATAGAATGATGCGAAAGAGGTGACAGGGACGAGGGTCCGGAATGCATAGCGGGAATACTCGTCTGCTCTCGAGTGGTCGTGGGAGCAGGCGTCTGCTCTTGCGCGGTCGACAAAACAGTCGTCCGCTCCCGCACTGTCGTGGCAGGACCCGGCTCCTCACTCGCAGTCATGGGAGCAAGCGTCTCCTCCCGCAAGGTCGTGCAAGGACGTGTATCCTCCCGCGCGGGAGTGGGTGATCTCTCCTCCGTGCCCGCGAAAGATCCCCAAAACTCCTCGCCCCCCATCATATCCATATCTCGCTGGTTTGCCGCCCTCCGCGCGGTGTGCGTCCTCTCGTCACGCACGTCGCCCCCCTTGTGCAACTCATCAATCTCACGCGGGAGTCGTCCGCTGCTTTCGACTCCCTCTCGTCCGCAGAGTCATTGTCCCTGGGGTATGGGCGGAAGATAGTTGCACGAGCACCGAAAACAGACTCAACAGGGGGCGACGCAGAAGACCCAATGGGATTGCGCGCAATGAGGGCAGCCTGCTCCCCTATCGGCCTGTTGCGGAGCTCAAATGGGCGGGGCTTACCGCAATCTTCTTTAAAAAGGTACTTGCCCAGAGGGCCGGAGGGACTTGATCCCTATACCTTCAATGTATCAATCCGCACCTGTACCCACTGGCTAGCCCCTAGTCCGGTTAGAATGGGGGCAGCCTCGCAATAAGTAGAGTACAGGGCCGATTCTGTTGGTGTAGCAGGCCTACGGCCTTTACTGTCTAGGTCGGTGGCTAGTACGACCCTCTTGGCTGCCCTTGCCATAGGGTCTTGGCGTATATCAATTCTACAATCTACTCCCGATTTTATGGCGGAGTACATCGCTATTTTTCCATATCCCGCCGTACTTAATGCTCAGTCATAATATAATTTATTTTCTAACTAAGTACGTTGTCATTGTTGTCCGTGCTTCACTCCGACCGTCACGGCTGAGGGGTTTTGATTTCCACTAACCCTTACCTGCCTACCGTACGTGCTGTGTCAATACCTGCGGTCATAAGACGGCCTCAGCCTCAGTGGTCGAGGAATCTGTCTCACGATATGGCGTCAAAATCTCACTTTTCACTCCAGACCGTCTTTTGTCACGGTAACTGGTGTCAATACTGTATCGTATGCAAAATCATGAGCAAATACCCTTCTAAGGATGTTTGCTCCGACAACGCTACGACGCTTACCATGCCATTTGCACAACACTAAGAGGCGACAAAAGTTGCTTCGCTTGTAGTCGCTGAGGCTCCTCTTCAATCAAACTATGCACACGAAGACATGAGTTATACTAAATACTCAGTAAGTTATACACCACTTTTGTTAGTCTCGTGCCTCAGTTTAATAAATATTGAGTGGCAGCATCAAGATCTGAGCCAAATTGAGCAAAATCAACTACTTCACGATATTGTGCAAGTTCTAGAGGTACATGTAGGAGTTAATAAAATCAAATAAGTTTTTTCCTCTTGAAGAGCAGACGCTTCGCATCTGAATCCCACGGGCTCGTCAACAAAGTTGCTCCGTCCAAGAAATCACAGGAAACATTTCTTTCGCAAACTCGTTTTGTAATACAATCTCACAAAGGTTCCACTGTACACCAACTCATCAGTGCTTTGGTTCCATTGATTTCATTCTACCGATTAGGCGAGGGTACGGTGTCTTTCTTTCTTTTTCTTTTTTTGTTTGTTTCTTTTCTCTAATCTAAAAAGGCGTTGTCGTACCAAACTTGAATACCCTTACAAGGGTATTTGGTGTGCATTTTGCAAGTCACGTTGGTGCGGCCTCGTTCGAATTTGACGGCGCGCTCGTGAATGAGAGTTGAGCCCTCGCCCGGGCAAACGGCGCGCTTGGGGTATTGATGACGAGGCGTAACCATGCTCGGCCTAGCAGGGCGTGGCGTCGCAGGCCAGCGGGACATGCGGCCCCTAGTCCCCTTATTTTTCTGTGTTCCCCCGCGTTCATATTTATTTTATTATTATCTAGGTTACCTGATCGGACGTCCGGGACCCCCTTGACTGTTCGGGATGTCCGACCAGACGTCTGGTCGGACGTTGGACCGGACAGGGTATGTCCGACCTACCGCAAAAAAAAAAAAAAAAATCGTGTGGCTTTCACCTTGCATAAGGTGTATGCCACCAAATTTTTCGCTCATTTGGGCAAGTAGAATAAACAATAAAAATCTTCAAAGATTTTAATCCCCACCGATACCCCTCCTATCCCCACCAAAACCCCTCGTACCCCCCCCCCCCCCCCCCCCCCCAAACCACCCCCCCACCGAAAGACCGATCTTTTATCTTGCCACCGTACGCCACTTGATCTTATCACCCTTCAAACCTCTCTCTCTCTCTCTCTCTCTCTCTCTCTCTCTCNAAAAAGAAAAAAAAAAAGAAACAAATCATGTGGCTTTCACCTTGCATAAGGTGTATGCCACCAAATTTTTGGCTCATTTGGGCCAGTACAATAAATAATAAAAATTAAAAAATCTTCAAAGATTCTAATCCCCACCTATACCCCTCCCATCCCCACCAAAACCCCTCGTCCCCTCGTCCCCCCCCCCCCCCCCCAACCCCAAATACCACCCTATCACCAAATGCTCATAAAAATCTGAAAATTTTTGTGGGGGGTCTCTAGGGCACGCGCAACACTGTCAATTTTTTTTTTTTTTAATATTATTTAGTGCCAAAAAGCCGTCGTCCGAAAATCCGGACGACGGGGGTATAGAACGTATGGGGGAGACATTCGGTCTCCGGACCATTGATAACCTAGATTATTATTATTTTTCTTACTTTCATTTTTACAAATGTCTTTCACCCGGCGACCGGTTCCGAGACCGACGTCAGACCCTACGGGCTTGGCTCGGCTACTACTTTGCCGGACACGGGTGTCCATTACGGCAGTCAAGGACCTTGATCACGCGCCTCTTTCGACGGGCCCGCTCGGTCTCCGACGTGTCCTGGATGCTGGCAAAATTCCTCTGTCAGCCCGTCTTGATACTCGGACCGGGGAGTTCACCGTGCATGCGAGCCGGTGGGTAATTAGCCCACAAAGCGGAAGGAAACCTCGGTGGCGGGGGTCGCTGGGGGCGCACCATCCTCCAATCACGGTTTGCTGTGACATGTTTGAGTGTGAGCATGCCCGCTAGGACACGTAAGGTGATGAACTATGCCTGAGCTGGGCGGGGCCAGGGGGTGCCAGTCAGAGGCTGCCGCAATGTTGGTTGTTCGACAAGTTGTCCCTGGGCCAGCAACGGATTCACATGGAGCCCTTCCTCCACTTCGGCTTTCAAAGTTCTCATTTGAATATTTGCTACTACCGCCAAGATCTGCACCAGGACCTGCGGGGTGGTGGAAGCCTAGGCAGCCATGGCCAGGGGATACACCGCCCGTTAACCTCAGCATGCTGTGAAAAGTGAGAGGGTTGGGTGTGAGCAGGCCTGTGGGACCAGCTCCTGTGAACCTAGCTCAAACTGGTACACCCGCGGATTGTGCGAGACAGGCTTGTGGGACCAGCACCTGAGGACCTAGCTCATACTGGTACACTCGCGGATTGTGAAAAATAGGCCTATGGAAACAGCCGCAGGCGAGCCTAGCTCATTTGATAAACCTGCGAACTGTTGAAGTACAAACCTGAGTACGAGCTCCGCTGAAAGCAAATGAGTAAAACGCTACGATTCTGATTTTTCCTAGGCCGGCTGGTGCCCTTGGCTTTGTCTTTCCGCCTACGGAAGTTCGTTGGGACTGACATTGCCTGGCCCAACTCATTCGATACGACCATGAACTGGAGAAATGCAGGCTCGAGTTTGATCCCACTGGGCTCAGGTTGTGCCTTGGCACCATGGGCCTCGCTCAGCTGGTACACCCTCGAACCATTAAAATACAGGTTTCTGAGCTTGAATCTTATTGCGCCCAGGCCAAGGGTTGAGTACGGTTTTTCTGCTTCTTGTTTTGTTTTGACGAGTGAACGAACCAAGTGGTAGATTAGGGCCACATTCATCCGATTTTTTTGGTGGGTTGGGAGCTTTGGTAGGGCCTGCCTCATTGGTAGAAGTCAGGAGTCACAAGAACGCGAGTTATGACTGTGCGCCATAGTAGAGTCTAGTTCTTGGAATACGGACCGTGTGTGGAGAGCTGCGCTAGGAGCAACGCTAAACGAAGAAGAGCATGATCGGGTTGACAACAACAGAAAACGAAGAAAAAGAAGAGCATGGCGAAGAGAAGAGGGGAAGAGGGAGGGAAAAAGTGATTCTTGCTCGTTCCTTGAGGGAAAGGAGCGGGGGAAGATGCTAGCATAGGGTTTTTGGCCATGACGACCCCGAATCTACTCTCAGATTAACATGAAAATTAGTGGGAGATAGAAGAGAAATGAGGTGCGCGGAGGTGTCGGGAAGGCCATAGGAAGGGAGCAAAAGTTCGTGTATCTCAGTCTCTTATTGACCATTTTAAGAGAACAAAGATGCTAATCGGGGGTTTCGAGGCGCTCCAGACAAGATGGCGTCGTCAGATTCCTGTTTAAGGCAACAGGTTTGTCGGTACAAGCTGCACGGGCTGCGCTCCACGGGCTGCGCTGCTGCAATAGGAGTTTTGGAGAGTGACAATATATTTTTCCAAATTCCAGCGAAAGATTTCAACTCATTTTGCACATTTGGTGGGTAGTGGAGCGTGACCCATGGCAGTGGACTTCCGTCGCGGTCCTTGTCCGTGTATGACCCATCATGTTCATGCCCCTCCCGAAGCTATTCACTGTGGTCGCCGACAAGATCCCTCGTTGTTCTGCATGGTTCCATCGGGGCAGAAGTACCTGGTCGCCTTTTACGGGAGATTCGGATCTCATTTTGCACATTTAGGTGAGTGGCACAGGTTGGGCTTCACATGGCGGAGGCACATTGTGTGTGTGTGTGTGTGTGCGTGTGTGTGTGTGTGTGTGTGTGTGTGTGTGTGTGTGTGTGTGTGTGAGAGAGAGAGAGAGAGAGAGAGAGAGAGAGAGAGAGAGAGCAGGAGAAGATCGAAATGGGGAGGAGGACACTTGTTCACCGAGTAGGCGGTGTATCTTCCCATGTTCTAGAGGAAGATTCATCCCCGTCTTGCACATTTGGTGAGTGCGGGATGAAGGCCTGCTGCTGTTGATCGTCTTCATCGCGGACATTTTGCGGTAGAGGTCTTCATCCTTGCAATTTAGTTTTTGTTTTCCCCTCCTTGGATTTTGAATGAACCTGGCCAGGCTAGCGGCCAGGTGCATTCATAAGACAGACTGGGTGGTACGTGAGAAGAGTGCAGAACGGCAGTCGGAAAATGTTTGTTTGAAAATCAGACATTTGTTCAGAATGGGTGGGGAGACAATGGAAGGAGTTGCATAGAGGTAGCGCTAACAGAAGAAGAGAAGAAGGTGAAGATGAGGGCGGACGAGACGGGGAAGACATGTAAAAACGGTGGGGCAAAATTCACGTAACTCTCTCGATTCTTGACAAGATCGGGCGAGCTAAGATGTTGAAATGAGCTTCTAGAGTGCTGTGAATCCATTGGTCCCGTTGGATCTAAGTTTGGGGCACGAGATTAGTCGTTGCCGGTATGGTGAGCTGCGCGAGGAGGTATTGAAAAGGTGACGGGAAAGACATAGACGAGATTGAAGGAGAAGGCAAAGGCAAGATGAGAGAAGTGATGGGAGTTGGGAGAGCAGGTGAGGCAAGAAGTAAAAAGCAGAAAGTGGGTGAGGTGAAAGAAGGAAGACAGACGATGGAGGGAGAAGCGGGAAAGGTAAGGGATGACTGTGCACACATAACTATGGCACAAGGTTGGACGACCGTGCAATAGACTCAAAACTCGGGCATAGCAAGGATGAACATATTGAAAGCTCTTTCTTGATTATGTGGGTGTGGTGCATGGTTGTTCCTACTAGTTGGTAGAATGGTTGGTTTGAATGAGGGCGGACAAGCCGAGAGTTTCTTCAACTCGCCACTGCAGCATAGTGTTCGAGATCCGCTGCTGCCGTGTTCCACCGTGTTTCTGAGAACCACTATTGATGAGCAGTTGAAGTGTGGCTGCTACTGCAAAGCGGAGTGCTGCTTATGGCCAACCGAGTGTGCGAATGCAGCGAACGGGGCTAAACTGTGATCTGCCCAGACCTTGCTGTTGAAGTTTATCCCCGGAGAAGGAGTTCATCTGCGGCCTACAAAGCCAAGCCTTGTGGGCTACACGCGTCTGAGAGTGAAAGTTGTACATTCTGAACTATAAATGGCTCTCTCAGCCGCAGGGTTGAGCCGGGGGTCTGACAGAGGCGGGCTTAGCAGATACCGAGAGCCTGCGTATGACGGAGGAGCAGCAGAGCCGGTGTGTACTCGGCCTGCGAAATGGAGGGAGCTTGTGCAAAAGTGTATTGCCCGCTGCTGTGAACTGCTGAAGAAGGTCCGAATGTAAGTCGGGTTGTTGGTGGGAGGCGGTCACTGTATATTTCTGATTGTGCACACGAACAGGCAAGCTCCTGCCTGGAGCGGGATCCAGTCTGTGTTGTCTGGAGGCTGTGCTTTGATGGGTTGCTGCGCACGACTGCTGTGCGTGCAGGTTTTGGGGGATATTGCTGTGTATTAGTATTCTCATTTTGTATAGAGCACATGGGGGTGTGCGCTATATGAACGATGCCGGTTTAGCATGCGAGGCAGTCGGATTAAGAGAGTGAGACGCTAGGACTTGAGGGAATGACCATGCTTGGAAGAGGGTTACCGCTGTAACTTGGAGGCTCATCAGAGTGCTAAGGTTGTGCGTGTGGCTGTGGTTTTACCATTCTGCCGCGATCCTCGGATGCCATTGTGAGGCTCTCAGGCATGTCAAGGTATCAAGGCCCTTTCACGCGAGTCTGAGTGCACCTCTCTCGTATTTGGGCGACTTAATGATTTTCGCTCTGCCCTTCTTATTCTTAGTCTAGCCTATTGGCTTGGAGAGGAAGGCGGCAAGCGAGATTGAAACTCGTAATCCATGCCAAGGCCTCTGTGGGAGGTTCGTCCCACCGATTGCGGGAGCTCTGCCGGGGTTCAGGCGGGACTCTGGAGACAGAGAACTTGAAGGTAGGCCGACGCGATCTTCCTTTAGGATCCCGTATACCCCTATCTATACCACCCTTCATTCAGTTTGACCGAGTTTTCACTTTCTATATATTTTCTTGACTTTAATTCATGATTTTAACTGAATCAGAGAGAATTTACTATGTTTGTCTAAGTTTATTTGCTTGAAATGAAATCCACGATATCTGCTTGCGATGATTTGAACTGAGGTTGGAGATGAGGTCCTCTTGACTGATCCGGTCACCTTCCTCGTTTGCCTAAAACATCGAACTGGAACTGGAGATGAGGTCCTTTTGACTGATCTAGTCGCCTTGCTCGTTTGCCTAAGACATTGAACTGGGGATGGAGATGAGGTCCTTCTAACTGATCCGGTCGCCTTGCTCGTTTGCCTAAGACATTGAACTGGGACTGAAGATGAGGTCTTTCTAACTAATTCGGTCGCCTTGCTAAGTCAGTCAGATTTGCTTGTTGACAATGGTCTGACTCTTCTCCTTGTGAGAATAGTCTAGGCTAATGTGCTAAGGATTGCATGGGGTTTGATCGAGAACAACTTGAAAAATTAAAAATTTAAAGTAATAAGATACATGACTTATGTCTTTTAGAACTACGAGAAGCAGAAGATGAAAACTTTGGATGAACGAACCCTTGAATTTGAACTGGTTGAATGAGTTGTTCACATGACATGCTTGTTAGCAAAACCTTGACTTTTGTTCAAATTCTGTTTGTTTTTGTTGCATAATAGGGGAGTCTCTAAGTGCTCGCCACGTGAAGGAGCTATAGGAGTTGGTTCAATTCTTGTATTTTCTGAGTTAAGTTTATTTTACTTAGATCAAGTTCTCGCATTTTCTGGGATCTTTTATTTTACTTGGCTCTGTATAAATTTTGGATAGCTACTTTTCCTATGGGAAGCGCTGCCGAAATTTTTACAAAACCAAAGAGTTAGTCAAATTTTAAATTTCAAACTTCACCTTTTGTCTGAGTTTATATCTGGCTTAGTTAAAATATGGAAAACCTACTTTTCTAGGGGAGGTGCTGCCCAAATTTTTACTAAATCAGGGAGTTGGACAAAATTTGACTTTCTGAAGCCATAGTTATTTATGAATTTTATATTTAAACTCGTATAAATTCTGAAAAGACACTTTTCCTACGGGAAGCGCTGCCGAAATTTTCCTAGTTTTGAAGAGTTAGATTATATTCTGGTAGGAGAACTCTTGGCAATCCACCTTGTATAGGTGAGATGATGCCAAAATTTCCCTTATTCTTTGAGGTCTATTGAAGAGAAGGATTTAAAATATAGTCTTACGAGATTTTTAAGTAAGATGTGATATGGGGGTTTATTCTCCATACACTTAAAGTTCAAGTATTTGGGATTTGACCTATGTTGTGTAAGAGGTCCTTTTTGGCCGTTTTTGATTCAAGATCTAACTAGTTCAGCTCGGTCCTACGAGGGTCGTCTTCTGTTACCTTCGGTAACAGGTCGGTTGGTTGATCGCCGATTCGTCGGCCCACGACTCAACTTTGCTTACACCTGTACCTCAGTTTGAATGCCTTAGCCCTGAGATTTGATATGTTTCTTTAAAGGTTTTAACCAGACTTCTTTTAATGACCATTATAAAGAATTGATGTTTTTTTATGAAAAGTTTGACAATGGTTGGGGCCCGAGTGTGTGAGGTGTGGTGTGAGACGTGGTGTGAGTCATAGGGAACAGTAAAGTTGACCACATTGGTGTATGGCAATGTGACTTTCGTATGTGTCTGTGTTTATGCAGGTTAGTATTTTGGAGCTTGGTATACAAGTCTTACGTTGGAGGCAGTGAGAATGACAACCATGTGTCGTACGATCTGCATATCTGATGGGTTTATCTTCCCCTTTTTTATTTATCTTGAGTTCTGAATTAATATGGGTGTTGGGATGCCTGTTTATTTACTGAGTGATTTTGCTTGTTAATTTTTATAGTTGGACGTTGATGTCTGTGGCAGCCGTCAAAGTCAAACCCCTTGACCTCTCTCCAAGCCCTAGATGATGGAGCTTGTCTCCAAGACCATAAGGGTTGACTGCCACCACAGGCCGGAACCTGTGTACCACCCACTCTCCACAAGGTGCAGAAGAGGGTGTGGTTCTCAACCGCCTTGGCGATTGTCTAGCGTCGAGAGATTAACCCCTCAAGGCGCATGTCAGCCGACACTTGAGTGTAGAACATGACCCTCGAGATCATCGAGGACCGCACGATTATGAGTGCTACATAGTTCGCCATCACTGCGACTGCTTGGGTATTTAGGCATGACTAGTTGACACGAGTAAGCATGTGTCCTCACAATATTTATTCCGAGTCTCACGTGCGACGCTCAACCAATTTTGTATCTAAAGGTTATGGGTTGGATACTAAAGGGACTAGGAGTGTTTTGTTTTGTGTGAGTGATCTGATTTTTTGTTTTGGCATGGTGTAACACTTGGTAAGAATGACGCGTCCTAGTCGACCGACGACGAGCCGCGCATGGGACTTCATCCCCCCAGTGCATCGGCTTGCGTACGGGTCCCACCGCGCGTACCCCATATGCTACAGCGTACGAGAAAATGCCCTCGGCTGGTCCACCTCTGCGATTGCACGTAAAAACCTTCGTATTGTGGACTAGTGGCTCAGGGGGTATACGCCCACCTAAGGGATGGTGACAATTCCCGCAGGTAGAGGTGAGTTGTACCTCGCGTGGACTTATCCTGTCGCAGGGGTTCGCGAGAGGTATGGCTGGCGCACTCGGCCGGAGCGGCGACGCTCTACGACTAAAATCCTGCCGAATCCTGCATGACGCGGCTGGGAAGGTCCCCTCTCTTTCGAGTGCTTGGTGACATTTGAATCCAGACTCGACATTGGACTTCAGACATTTTGACGAGGGATTATTTGGGACTTGTAACGAGACTTGGTGTTGACGACTTTCCCATCTCTCCCCTCCTCTTCTCCGCCTGATCCCCTCCTCTTCGTTTGTGCATGAACCGGACCTGGGGCCTCTTCCTGTGTATAGCGCCAGGCTCCCTTCACACCGTGTGGTGAGAATGATGTATGTTTGGTCTGCGTTGCAACATTGATTGGGCTAGTGATTTTTAGTATTCTAGCATTCTGCTGCGCTATCTTGTACTACGTGAAAGAGGTCAGTCCCAGTCAGGTCAGGACTTGTATCTAAGTCTTCCACTGCGCTATAAAGCACCATTTTGTATGTATCAGGATGTGCACTGCTCGTTGAGATTTCACTTGCACTGCATTGTCCATTCAGTCCTTTTCATCACATTGCGGATCCTTGGTCTACATATACATTGCCCAACTGGGCATGTAACAGATACCCAGTTCACTGCGGTACCCAGTTTCACTGTACCTGCAATATTGAGTATTTTTTTATTTTTTTATTTTTTTCTCAGTATTTACACTTATTCTGGACGGGCCTAACCAACATCCCATACCCTGGCGTCACATATTATCTATAGAAGACATCCAGATCCCCATCTGGTCCCATCTGAGCTCATCTGCACGGAGATGCGACCTGATGCGACCATCTGGGGAGGTTCAGACCATAGCAATGTTAACAGTTCTCCACTTTGAGCGGACTTATTTTAATTATCTCAGCAGCCAACACCACCTCATTCACCGACAGTACTCTCTCCAGCATCACGCACCAGACCCTACACATGACCTTACCCCGAGTCAGCGCAAGTGACAACTGTGCAGAAAAGAAGCACAGAAGGCAATCTTCTCCTCGTGAACTTCCATCGCTCAATACGATTACGTGTCCCCTCCTAGCCATTTCACATCTACATCTCTTCAATCCTCGCAAACTTCCATCGCTATCTGTAGTCCACCTCAATCCGTTTCTTGTCCATCTCTAACTCCACGATTTCAAGAACACCAAACAGCATGTCCTTCGGGACATCCGTTAAAATTGGAGCGATACAAAGAAGGTTGGCATGGCCCCTGCGCAAGGATGACAAACATAAATCGAGAAATGGTCCAAACCCAACAGCATGTTAAGAGCCAACGAATGACCCGTTCCCATCCTGTCCTCGCAGTCCCAATTTCCATCCCCCCTCCCCTTCTTTCTCCAACCCCCTTTCTATTGCCACTCCTGCTAAATGCCGAAGAGGCAACAACCAACTCTTTTTTTTTTAATTTGGACCATTTCTCGATTTATGCGTGTCATCCTTGCGCAGGGGCCATGCTAATCTACTCTGTATCGTTCCAATTTTAACGGATGTCCCGAAGGACAGGCAGCAACTAACTTAGCCATGCTTCTGTCGGCAATCCCATCGACCGCACTCATGTCAGACCCCTGGCACCGGAAATCCTTCTCAAGAGAATGAAAGCAACGGGTTCAACACATCCATCATACCATCAACCTGCAAAGGCAGGTCATCGACATCCAGTCGTCAGTCGGCATCACACTGCACTAGGCTGCGTACAAGCTGCAGAAGAGCGGGCCTCAGGAACGGCAACAACTTTTTGTCCTTCTTCTGGTGTGGATACCACTCTACGACTTCTCATTTCTATTCGGTTGGTCTGAATAGGTGTCGTCCGGGCCGTACCACAAGCCCCAGAATCCGCATGACCAAGTCCTGCGGTAATTGCTCCCAGCACGATCCTTTGAAGAGGCGACGAAAGCGATTGAGATCTTCTTGAGATCGTTCAAGGTCCCTTCACTGAGACTCTCCTAACGTTGACGTACGGAGCTCAAGCCTCCTCACAACAGAGTCAAAACGGTTGCAAGGGAGAGAAGGATTAACTTCCGGAAAATGGAGACAAGCCAACTTTGCAGCGACAGGAATCAGGCGCTCAAACTCCAAGCGAGTAGAATAGCAAATAAGTGAGCTAGAATTCACGCTAAACGAGTTTTTATGAAGACAATATAGGTCATCCATTATAAGTTCTTTCGCTTCAAGTGGTATTTTTGAGAGCACTTCCGTTTCAAGGATATGGCTCTCACGTTCATTCAAGTAATCATGAGTGTTATCACACAACCTGAAGTCATACTCCTCGGGGTCCTCGTCGCTAGAATATTTGAAATACCCTGATGTTAGCTGCAATGTAGTGATATCTCCATGTGGCTTGTAACGTTGCTTAACAATGTCCGCAGCCATGATCTGGAGTTCTGTCAAGTTGTCAGACGATACATCGCTGGCTGTGGCAATCAGGATGTCTGTCTCATGATCTTGCACATCAGCAAACCAGCCGGTGCCAAGTTCCTCTTCCCAAATCATATTGAGCATGCGCATTCGTAATGGAAAATGCTTGCCGTCACTTCCCACCAAGTCGAAGTCAATAAAATGGACTACAATGGCTCTACTGAAATATGTATCATCCCAAGGCTCTTTTTGCATGTTTCTGCAAAAGTGAAACATGTTGCTTGCGAGACTGAGGTCACTCTCCTGCACAACATCCATCCCTGACCGATGAAACATTTTAGCCAAATAATCACGGGAATGAGCGAGCACAAACCCTGCCAATCGGACCGCCAACTCCGCATGTACCATGTACGAGTTTGCAGATTTTTTATTCGGTTCAACAGACGAAAAAACCTCCTCAAAGACATCAGGCAGCTCATTCAAAAATGCTTTAGCCATGTCTATGTAGGCATGGTACATCAACATATCATCACTGTCCAGATCTGTTTCAACGAATGTATCAAACTGTGGAACAAAAGCATCCCGATCTCTCTTCAGCAGATCGGCATTTCCTGCCTGTAGGAGGAACTCGCTTAAATACCAGAAACCATCAGAGGTTGCAGATTTAACTGCGTCAAGAGTCGTCACTTGGATGGGGAGCATGTGGTACTGCTCGAACACACTCCCATGGAAGGCGGTACGAAAGTCCAGTAGCACCTGTCTGTCGCTTTGTCCTTCCTCGAGTCCATCCATGGGTCTGACTTTGCTCGCCTGTCCGTCACTGCAGTTGCCGATTGAACGGATATGTTGGTAAAACTGCCCTTGGCACAACCAGATGACCACAAGCACCATCAAACATGCGAAGATCTCTGCCTGTGATTGCACGCACCGTGGAGGAAGTTTAAGCTTGCCAGTGATCATGCAAGGGACCAATCAATGGCAACACAAATTTCCCGTGCAGCAAACAAAAAAAAAAAAACAGAACCAGCATATATGAGCAAAGTTGACAAGCAGATTTACGAAGCAAAGAACACACCAACATAGTACACACTGACACCCAAGTCTCTTGATAATGTACATATCAAATGCTGCAGCATCTTCTCCTTTTGCTACTTCCAGGAGGACGCGGCTGCCTGGCAGGGACTGGCTGTCCAGTTTGAGAACCTCCGGGACTGGGTACCTGGGCCTGAGTCTCTGCCACTAACTGGGAGGGTTGGGCCTACCAGTTAGTTAATTGGAGAGGCTGTGCCCAGCCTTCCTTGCAACTGCCTCACGCCAGCCTCCCGAGAGGCACCCTCGTGGCATTTTACAGGCCCGGCCTTCACTTAGGGCCAGGTCACATTTTCACAGGTGGCCCCTCCTCCTGGGTGGCACGGAGTCCTGCAGCCTGGCAATCGACCTTCCCCCCCCCAGAAAAAATCAAGCTGCCAGTGATCACCTGCCCCACAAATCTTCGAGGGGGGAGAAGTGGGAGATATAGAGTTAGCAGTTAATACACCATCCACAGCTGCAACAGCGAACACTCGTGATTGTCATGAATTTGGTTATCAACTTATCACAACGATTTGGTCAGGGCAAAATAATACTCATACTACCATCTTTTTCAAAGACGATCATAACTCCATGGGCTGAAGGCTCCCACGGGCCGGCTTTTCTCGGGTTTATTATCAGCTCCTCCATGCTCTCCCACTTCGTGGCCTTCGAATATCGACGAACATGAAAGGCCTTCCACGATTCAGCCCCCAAATTCGAATATCAGGGTCAAGGGCCTAGGCCAAGAAAGGCCAAGCCGGTCAGTTTCAGAGAAGTCACAGTTGGGTGACTTAGGAGTCAAGTCCAACGGGCACCCGGTGAACAGTCACATCCCAGCGGCAAAAGTCACGTCTCATATTGAAGAGTCATATTGAAAAGTCATGTTCCGCAGGCAAAGGACACTTTCCCAAGCAAAAGTCATGATCCAGAGGCAAGAGTCACAACCCACAGTCAAAAGTCATGTTTCAAAAGTGAAGAGTTGTGACTCCCAGGCCTAAGCAGCAGCACACCAATGAAAATTTGGGAAACGTACCAGGCCCTGACATTCTGAAGCAAACAGGCCGTGGGAATGTGGTATCAGTGCCAAGTCAAGCCACAAGAGGCAGAGGCTGGGACGAGCTGAAGCTCAATCCAAGTCAATATAAGGACCGACCAGCCTCCTCATTCGCATGAAGTGTGGAAGTTCTGGTGCACTTGTGCGCTATTGTGAGGAGCGGAGCGCTAAGCCAGGGCGCTGCGCTGTCAGAGGGAGAAAGAGAGGGAGCAGCCATAGCTGGCCTAGCGCTGGCAGAGGGAAGGTAGCCATAGCTGCGCCAGTGCTTAGTAGTTACTAGAGATAGCAGTGGGTGTATTCAGAGCTGGTCCTTGAGTGGTAGAAAGTGTGAGTGCATGCAGGGAGGAAGAGAAGACACAGTGAGGAGGGCATAGGCAAAGAGAAGACCAGAAGAGAGGAAAGAAGGGAGAGAAGCAGTGAGAGTGGTCACTTACGTGTGTGATGATGATACTGGATACTGATTCCTTGGCATTGCGCCGATGAGCGCTTGTGACTGGAACTCTGAATTGCTCATGTGTTAATTAGTTGGAATTTCTTAAGCTGCGCTATTGGTCTTCGACTCTCTGTACTACAGTGTGATTTCGTGCGATCTCATTTGTGCATGTATGCATGTGTGTGCACTCATTGGTGACGAACTGAGAGGTTCATTGCAATTGGTATCGGAGCTTGAAGCTCGCTGCATCCACTGGAAGTGCGCTGGCAATGGTAAAGGCCGGCGAATGAGAGTGGGGAGAAGGCTGACGAAAAGCGGGTAGGCCGAAGTGGAAGGGGCCATAGTTGGGGTTGGTGATTCCGTACCTGCTTGCTGGAGCGTTGGAGCGAATCGTGGAGCTTCATCAACGGAACGTACACTGGAGTGAAGTGTATCGCCCCCCTAAGCCCTGTATTGCTTGATGAATGATTGAGTGAATGGTACCTTTTCACATCTTGGTGTTGCTGCTGCTGGGCTGGACGAAGTATTGAGTCATCTCTGATTTGCATTAAGTCACGCATCCCGTCAGTAGTTAAAAAAAGAAAAGTAGATCATTTTGGTAAGTCTTGAGGACAACCTGGCAGCAGGCACTGTGAGAAGGGAAGTAGGCAACCAGCAGAAGTCAAACCCACTCAGTTAGTAGATTAGTAGAAGGGAGTACATCTACATGGTGAGGAGGTGGAGGCTACCTACCTGTGCTTCTTATCAGCATGGATGACTATCCCATGTTCACGATTTTGTCCCTGTTCGTGCTGTGGGGACCCCCCTTCTTCGCGTTATTTTCCCTCCTGGTTTCTAGTGGACAATTTTCTCACATGCGGTATTAAGGTCCGGGAAATCGACAGAGCCATATATTGCCGACGAGCAGTCAGAGGTAGACAAAAAACTGGCTGAAAAGAAGAAAGAGAAGAAGGAGAAGAAGAAGCTGTTGGAAGAGAAACAGAAGATGGAAAGAGAGATGAAAGAGAAATTAGAAAAAGAAATGAGAGAAAGAGATGAGAAGGTGAAGAAGGAATTAGCAGAAGCTGAAGAAGAAGAAGAAGAAGAGGAGGAAGGTGACGGGAGGTTGGAGCGAAGAAGAGCCCAGCAGACTGAAGAGAAGGCTGTTATGAACCCAGATCGTGAAACAGTTGTCAACAATGCAAGTCCAGAAAATGAATAGTCAAAAATCGTGACCAGACAGAATGACGTGAGATATCATACACAGACGAAGAGGGAGGAGGGAGGAGAGACAAAGGAGAGGAAGAAAATGCCCACTCCTGCTTTGGGCTCCCTCCTCTACTGCCACCTCATCAATCAATAGTCTGAACGAGGATCCGAGTATCCGAGTATCCTCAATGTGCCACGTGGCAGAACTAATCAGTTCCGCATCAGCATCTGGAGCAATGTCGACATGAAGACCACCAGGTACGTATCCTCGAACTCCCCCACAGTCCTGATCTCCTCCTGAAGTGACGACGAACAGAACAGCAATGTCGAAATATATAGTCCCAGTCACAGAACACGTGGACAGCAGCCACGTCAGCATGATACACATGGCAGCAGCCACATCAGCGAAGGTGCATGGCAGCTGCCACGTCAGTAGGCCAGGAAGACAGGAGCAAGCCGGCCACCATGCCGGGATAACAGCAACTCGCCTAGTCACAATGCCAGCAGCGTCGAGCCAGCGTCGCAGCGTCAAGCCAGCGTCGAAGTCAATGCGTGAAGTCAGCATCAACGCAAGACAGAATGAATGTCAAAGCCTGGAAGTCAACTCTTATGTAGTGTTGACGCGGGGTCTAGACCCCGGAGGCTGTATCCCTCGGCCGTCGAGATCTCAATGCGAACAAGGGCTCAGATCGGCCTGAAACCGAATTCCCTCCGGCCTGGATGCTGTCTGGGTTCCTGCGCACAACAATTGAGTGTATCCAATCTAGGGCTTGGGTGCAGTACCTTTGACTCTACAGTTGACTTTGACTCTTGGATTTCCTGTGTGCAGCGTTCGGTCACACAGCCACGCTCGACAGACTCAGGCCTGGGCGTGTCTTGGTCACACAGCCCAGTGCAGACCTTCTCAGGTCTGCGTGGCCTGGGGTGAGTTCTAAGCCCCAAGCTACTTCTGAACACGGTTATTACATTCCTGCCGGCCCATTTTTGAGTTCCACCGCAGAAATATTTAAGACTTTAACCCTCGTTCATAAGCAGCGACAATATCAAAAGCAGTTACTAAACCATCTGTCCTCAGATGGTGCTTGAGTTTTAAAACGTACCTTGAACTGCTTCTGAGGTCGTCCACGTCCTCCCGTAGAGAAGTAGCCATGCTCTATGATTCGGTCAACCTCGTATCCGCCATCCATGTCTGGTAGAATCATAGAGGGTCTATGAGGAAAATCATTTCCTTCTACGTAAGGCAACAATTTGGACGCATGAAAGACAGGGTATGTTTTGAGATGAGGGGGAATATCAATTCGATAAGACGGTCCCTCTGCATCTCCAATTACCTTGAGAACTTCCCAGGGTCCAAAATAGACACGTAACAATTTCTGGGAGACATCTTCTTCTAGTGAAAACTCTATAGATTTTACCCAAATCAGATCACCTTCTTTTAATGTAGACGGTCGACGGTGCTTGTTGGCTTGTTCAATCATTCGTAGTTGAGATTTCCTTAGGTTATCTTTAACTTTTTGAATGTCTTCCTGAAACAAGATTGCATATTCTCGGGTCCCTGGGGGCAACCTAAGAAACTGGTCCCGGTTCAGTACATCAATGGGACGTTTAGTCTTCCACCCTTAGTGAAGTGCATTTGGAGTTTGTCCAGTAGACGTGTGGACACTATTGTTATATGCACTTGTAATCTTAGGTAAGTTCTCGTCCCAATCAATTTGATCGGGTCTAATATACATACGCAAAAGTTGTTGGCACAGACGGTTCATTTGTTCAGTCTGGCCATTCGTTTCGGGATGCCTCCCTGACGACATGGTCAGCCGTGTGCCATAAGCTTCCATCAGCTTTTGCCATGGCAGACTGGTGAACCTGACATCTCGATCAGACACAATGGTTTTGGGAAACCCATACTCAGTAACCCATCGCGTCTGAAATTTTTGAATGACAAGTTCAGTACGCGCTTCTGCTGGTAAGGGAACAAACATAGCGTATTTAGAGAAATGGTCCACAATTACCATCACTTGACTGTTACCATTGCGACTTTTAACCAGACTCATGAAGTCAATTGAGATAGACTCACCTGGTTATCTTGGTATAGGTAATGGCTTGAGAAGTCCAAGGGGATTCTCGTGCGACAACTTGTTTCTCTGACACACTAAACAAGTACGAACATATGTTAGTACGTCTTCTTTAAGTCCCTTACATTCAAAACATTCTCTGACTTCAGCATATGTTTTCTTGAAACCAAAGTGACCCTCGGAATCGTGACATTCCCCTATCAATACACTCTTTATCTCTTCCTTATAAGGAATGCACAGTCTTTGTTCAGTTTGGTCAATCAAGAATAACAACCCACCAGTCATTCTATAGTTGGGTAGTTGGGATGAGTCTCGTACAAGGACATCCGTGATTGGTTTCCAGATAGGATCAGTAGCATATCCTTGGCGAATCTGATCTTTCAGGTCATTCCCAACATCCAAGTAAGAGACAATTGCACCAAAGAAATCACTCCGTCTGGGCAATGAGTCTGCGACCACATTAGACTTACCTTTGATCGATTTCAACTCAAAATTGAAGGTATCAATAAACGCAGACCATCGTACCAGCTTATCAGAGAGCCTCGACTGTGTCTTTATCCACTTTAGGGTAGAGTGGTCTGAATACATAGTGAAGTGTCTCCCTAACAAGTAGTGCTTCCACATGTTTAGTGCATAGACTAAGGCATACAACTCCCTTTCATAGGTGGAGTTGGCAACCACTTCAGACGGCAGTCACGCAGACATAAACTCTATAGGCCTATAGCCCTTGCCGTCATCTTGATGTAGAACAACGCCAATCCCATACTGACTTGCATCAATAGTGACAATGAAAGGCAAAGACGGATCAACAATCTTAAGGATGGGGTAGTGAGTCAGGGCATACTTCAGTTTCCGAAAGGAGGACTCACAATCCTTATCCC
Source organism: Chara braunii (assembly GCA_003427395.1). Lineage (NCBI taxonomy): Eukaryota > Viridiplantae > Streptophyta > Charophyceae > Charales > Characeae > Chara > Chara braunii. The sequence continues at coordinate 44,788 of BFEA01001127.1, forward strand.
ACAACCAGATAGTTTCCTTCTTTAACAATCTTCGCATTGGTGCAGCAATCAATGAGAAGTTTCTGACAAACTTCCTATAATAACTGGTTAAACCAAGGAAAGATCGTAGTTCAGTTATAGACTTAGGTTGTGGCCAGTCTCTAATTGCTGAAATCTTTTTCTCTTCCGGCCTTAAACCTTCTTCGTTTACTATGTGTAAGTATAACACCTCGGACTTAGCAAACTCAGACTTCTTGGGATTGATTTTGAAGGTGCCCTCACGCAACTTCCATAGCACCAGACGAAGGTGCTTCTCATGATCTTCTAGTGTTTTACTATACACTAGAATATCATCAAGATAGACAATAACAAACTTATCGAGCCATTCACGAAACAAGTCATTCATTGACCTTTGAAACGTAGCAGGGGCATTCGTTAATCCGAAGGGCATTACCACGAACTCATAATGGTCATACCTGGTCCGGAAAGCGATCTTATGCTGATCGCAGGGTTCCACCTCAATCTGGTGATACCCAGATTTCAAGTCGATCTTGCTAAAGTACATGCAACCCTGTAGTTGGTCAAGTAAGTCGTCAATGCGAAATAGCGGCTCAACATTCTTAACAGTGACGACATTCAACCCTCTGTAATCAATATAGAGACGCAACTCACCTTTCTTTTTGGGCACAAATAGGACAAGGGCACCATAAGGAGAAGAGCTAGAGCGAATCCATCCTTTCTCTGTTAAGTCCTGCGATTGTTTTCTTAGTTCCTCAAGTTCCCTGGCAGACATGCGGTAGATAGGGCCCTTGGGAATCTTACTGCTAGGAATAATTTCAATGGTGTGCTTTATAGCACGCACAGTTATTCCTGTTGGTTCGTTGAATAGTTCTTTATATTCATTTAAGAGTTTTTCAATTGAAGGAGGATAGGAAGTAGAAGACTCTCCTGCTCTTTTTACTAAAACCATCATTACTTCCTGTTCCAACTTCTTCTTTGAAACCATTGAGCGAAAGGCTGGATAACTCATACAACAAAAAGATAGACTAGAGTCAGAGCCAGACTTATTAAACAATTTGATTGGTTTCGAATTCGATTTTGCGTCTCGCAACTGCACAACCTTCTCTTTGAACTTAATGTCTGGGTTGGCTTCCTCGTGCCAATCCATTCCCAGAAACAAGTCAAATGGTAAGTTCTTTTCAATCAGGAAGGATATCTCATGCAACATCTTTTTACCTTCCTTTGTTCGAAACCAACACTTGACACGATCAACATACTGCGAGACAGTAATCGTGCTTTTGTCGACCAAAACAGACGTTATAGGTCCAGACAGGTCTTTCACCTTCATTCCGAGATGCAACTTGCGAATTGCCTTCTCAGATATGTAGGATCGCGTGGGTCCTGAGTCCAACAGTGCACCTACACGTGTGCGTGCAATCTCTACATCCGCGAGTAGTAGGTCACCCTTAGACTTAGCTTTCTTAGCCCATGAGCTTCGTAATGCCAACAACTCGTTACCAAGCTCATCAAGGGAGTCGTCCAGAGAGATGGAACATAAGACAGGTTCAGGGTGTTCTGGACGATGGGCCGAAGAAGAACCATCCTCTGCCATGTGAGTCAAAAGGTTGGAAGGGTTAGTAGGCGCCTTACCTTCTTCTTGATCCAAACCTTTAGACTCAGTAGAAGCAGATGCTACTCCTACTGGCGGCTCGCTTTTGGGTTACGAATCAACGGGCACCATGCAATCACATGCCCTACAATGCCACACTTCAGGCACTGCGATGTTGTCCATTCGTTCCTGCCACGTTTTTTGTGACAGGCCCATATTTTCCCAAGGCTTCCCGACCGCAATCCCGGGGTGCCATGGGAACGAGCGTGGTTTCTTCTTCTTGACTGGCGGTCGTGGTCCTCCCTTGTTGACCACGGCAGCAGTGACTTCCCCCTTCCCGGAATCACTGCTGTTCGCCACACTCTCGGCCTCCAATGACCACCTTTCCACGGTTTCGTCATAAAAAACGACGAGGGTGTGATCCTGGCGCTTTTGGCGCCAAAGCACTCACTTGCCTGTACCTGCACCACCACCATATTTCACAACAGATGCATAAGAATTTTTTACCTGAGAGATCATTTGCTCTCGTTGGAGAGCCAAATCCCGAAATTGCCTATAGTTATACTTACCCGACTTAGACTCTGCCACGAGTTGTCCACGAATGGGCTCGGGCAGAGCTCGGAAATAAATGTACAAGACCTGGTTGTCTTGCAGGTTTAATCCTGGAACCTGCAGCAACCGATCAACTTCCCGTGATAACGACTCCACAGAGGTCCAATGCTTTTGACCAATCGTGGTGAGCTGGTCAAAGGCCTTGTCGGCCGTCGTTTTGTCCAAAAACCGTTCCTTGATCTTCCCAAGGAACTGTTTGAGGTTCAATGTTCCAGCCCACTCCCCGATGTCATTGAACCCTGCGGCATTGGCTTCGGCCAAAACCCACTCCTTAGCTTCCCCACCAATACAAGAAGTAGAGAATGCAACCTGGGATTCGGGTTCGACAGGGGCCGTGCTACAGTAAGTTTGAATCTCTGCGATCCACAAAAGCAGATTTTCGTCTTTCTTATTACAAAACGTGAAAGGCAATTTCATTTTTGATTTTTTCTTTCCTCTTTGGTTTCTCAGGTTGTGGTGTGGTGACTTTGCTTCCTCCGGGAGACTTCGGCGGACTCGAAGGTTCCCCTTTCTTTTCTTACGGTATCTTCTGTTCCGGTTTCTGGGTCTCTACTCTAAGAGACTTCATTGCGTCTCCCATTAATTTCTCTGGCTTTTCTTCCTTTCTTTCTTCCTTGACCTTTTCTTTTCCCTTGATCAGATTCGTGACTGTCCGGAGTCCTGAAGCCACATCATCAATTTGTGACTGCATTCGTTCGCCAAACTGATCAATTTTCAGTTCTAAGTGGGCAAGGTAATTCACAAGGTGAGCCAAGGAAATTTCATATTCTTCCCCTTCAGTTTTAACAACAGTTTGTCTAACCTCTTGAACTTTTTGCTCTTGCTGTTCAATCTTCTTCTTCCTCAATTCTTTTTTCCTCTTCTTCTCTTTTTCTAGTGCTTCTTGAAGTTGTCTGATATTCTCATCCACGGCCTCTTCAGACACAACCCTTTCTTCTTCTTCTTTCTGTTCAGCAAGCTGACTGAGCTGATCCATGATATACTTATCGAGTGCCTGTCGGCACTTGATTAGTATCTCCTGAACTTGAATGACGTCGGTGCCTGTGACAGACGATTCAATAGCATCATGCAATGCTCTTAAATCGTACAGGCTCCGGACGTGAGCCTCAACATCCTCACCGGCCGCATGAAGTTCAGATATCAATTTGTCTAGATGGGCAATCAAGACTTTTTTCCGCTCTTTTACTTGCTGTTTCGTTCGGGGGTCAGGAGTCTCATCCACAACAAACATGAGTGAGACTGAGTAGAAGAGAAGTGGGATGAATCGGGTGAGCACTGAGAGTTTCAGAGAATTCCAAACGAAAGACATCTTGTTGTACGTCTGCCGCACAATAAATTATCAATTAACGGTAATAAATTTCACGGCCGCATTGATGTATCACAACAAGATTTCAAATAACCGAAGAAAAAGAATCAGAAACAATTTATTTCTATTTCTAACTATTGTTGTTCTTTGTCTGTGTGATGACGTCCTACTCGAGGGTGTACAGGTACCACTACAGGCCCATGTGATCAAACACCACACACAAGTAAATACGCAAACACCACACACAACAACAACGGGTAAGTATGCCAACAACAATCACAACAATCTGTCAGCAAACTTCGTCAATCTGCTGTGTCCACTTGATTGTCTGTGCGATCACGCACTCGCCCGGACGGCTGGCACTACAGCTGTACCGCCGTTGTCTTCAGAGTGCCCCTTTTACTTAGCAGTAGTCCTACCTGCCACGTGTCTCCCCTGGCATGCCAACACAACAGATCCTGCCACGTCAGCACTCTTCCAGTCAGCCAGTAGTGGGATGCCACGTCAACAAATGTGTGTCCTGATCCTCGCCACGTGCCTCTTCCACGCGTCTCGTGAGATACTGTCGCCGTTATTGCCAGTCAGATCATGCCACGTCAGCTAAGGGCCTGTTGCCACGTCAACAGATAGCCACCACCTCATAAAACAGGTGTGATGACTCTTCCAACCACATCAGCAGTCAGTCTTGTCCCCAAAGCCACGTCCGCACCTGCGGTAGACCCTGTCGCGTGTCAGCAGCACAAGAAGTGCCACGTCAACAATCAGCAACAAGGTCTTCAGACGTGGCACAACATATGCCACGTCAGCAAGGGATCGCGATGTTACTATCGCGATCCAAGCTGGCATGCGGTATCTCCAATGGCAGTCCCTTCTGCCACGTCAGCAGCCTAGTAGGGACTTCCTCTCGCCAGTGAAGTCTGCACCTCGTCTGCACTCTCGGCAATGTCTTCTCGCCAGTGAAGTGTGTACCACGTCAGCAATCCCCGGCAATGTCGTCTTACTAAACAGGTATGTACCTCGTCAATATCCCTTGCCACGTCATCACATACTCAACCTCACTCACCTGCGCGCCACCTGGTGCCTACTCATATACAAATGTCAACTTCAGGAGATTAGCTCTGATACCAAATTGTTATGAACCCAGATCGTGAAACAGTTGTCAACAATGCAAGTCCTGAAAATTAATAGTCAAAAATTGTGACCAGACAGAATGAGGTGAGATATCATACACAGACGAAGAGGGAGGAGGGAGAAGAGACAAAGGAGAGGAAGAAAATATCCACTCCTGCTTCGGGCTCCCTCCTCTACTGCCACCTCATCAATCAATAGTTTGAACGAGTATCCGAGTATCCTCAATGTGCCACGTGGCAGAACTAATCAGTTCCGCATCAGCATCTGGAGCAATGTCGACATGAAGACCACCAGGTACG
>BFEA01001127.1:50038-61078 GCA_003427395.1 Chara braunii
GCGTCGAAGTCAATGCGTGAAGTCAGCATCAACGCAAGACAGAATGAATGTCAAAGCCTGGAAGTCAACTCTTATGTAGTGTTGACGCGGGGTCTGGACCCCGGAGGCTGTATCCCTCGACCGTCCACATCTCAATGCGAACGAGGCCTCAGATCGGTTTGGAACCGAATTCCCTCCGGCCTGGATGCTGTCTGGGTTCCTGCGCACAACAATTGAGTGTATCCAATCTAGGGCCTGGGTGAAGTACCTTTGACTCTACAGTTGACTTTGACTCTTGGATTTCCTGTGTGCAGCGTTCGGTCACACAGCCACGCTAGACAGACTCAGGCCTGGGCATGTCTTCGTCACACAGCCCAGTGTAGACCTTCTCAGGTCTGCATGGCCTGGGGCTGAGTTCTGAGCCCCAAGCTACTTCTGAACAGGGTTATTACAAGGCTGAGAGTAGCCAAGCTGGGGCAATTCAATTACTTCAGATGGAGGCAATGGACTGGATGGGCCAGTTCGGGTATCGAACAAAGTTGCCAGAGGAGAGTGAGGAGGAGAAAAATGCTTCTGTGATTAAGATGGCATCAGCAGCAGACAAGGAAGAGAAAGACTTGCTGCTGGAGGAGAAGAGAGCAAAACTCAATAATAAGCTGGTGGGTACGAGAAGGCAAGTATATAATGATAAAAAAAAGTTGAAAGAGGAGGGCGAGAGATTACAGATGCTGCTCAAGGAACAAAAGGTAAGGAAGCTGCCACAGACGAACGATTAACCCTCCTACCTGACACTCTTCTCCATACTAATGAAGAACTTGCTGCACTCCATCGGTCTGTTGGTAAGCTCGAAATGCATCAAGTGGAGTTCGAGGGAATTTGGAATAACTTCCTGCGCAACGCCTCTGAACAGATAGATCACCGAATCATCGGTTATATAGAACAGCTAGATAAGGCCCTCTGCAAGAAGCTGTCCGACCCTGCCGTTATTAGACGATTGAAAATTAGAGTTGGGGGAGGAGATGGAGGAGATGGAGGAGATGATGGTGACGATGACGGTGACAAGAAAGGGAAAGGTCTGGTCGCAGGGGTAGACCACAGCGACAATATAAGGTTAGGTTTGCATACCAGGAACCTTCAGAGGATCACCGGTTTACGAGAGATGAACTGATTGAGACAGCGCCGCATATTGTGTCCTACTACGAGAGGGATAAGAGAGGGATTAACATAATAGGTAGGTAAAGTTGATAACTTTCTGGAGGACCTCAAAATTAGGCCGGCGAGAGTGAAAGGCCTTCCACGGTTCAGCCCCCAAATTCGAATTTCAGGGTCAAGGGCCTAGGCCAAGAAAAGCCAAGTCGGTCAGTGTCAGAGAAGTCACAGTCGGGTACCTTAGGAGTCAAGTCCAGCAGGCACCCGGTGAACAGTCACATCCCAGGGGCAAAAGTCACGTCTCATATTGAAGAGCCATATTGAAAAGTCATGTTCCGCAGGCAAAGGACACTTTCCCAAGCAAAAGTCGTGTCCCAGAGGCAAGAGTCACAACCCACAGTCAAAAGTCATGTTTCACAAGTGAAGAGTCGTGACTCCCAGGACTAAGCAGCAGCAGAGGCAAGAGTCACAACCCACAGTCAAAAGTCATGTTTCGCAAGTGAAGAGTCGTGACTCCCAGGCCTAAGCAGCAGCACACCAATGAAAATTCGGGAAAGGTACCAGGCCCGGACAGGCCAGCCTCCTCATTCGGGCAGATTGCTCATTCGCATGAAGTGTGGAAGTGCTGGTGCACTTGTGCGCCATTGTGAGGAGCGGAGCGCTAAGCCAGGGCGCTGCGCTGTTAGAGGGAGAGAGAGAGGGAGCAGCCATAGCTGTGCCCGTGCTTAGTAGTTAGTAAAGATAGCAGTGGGTGTATTCAGAGCTGGTCCTTGAGTGGTAGAGAGTGTGAGTGCATGCAGGTAGGGAGAGAAGACACAGTGAGGAGGACATAGGCAGAGAGAAGACCAGAAGAGAGGAAAGAAGGGAGAAGCAGTGAGAGTGCTCACTTACCTGTGTGATGATGATACTTGATATTGGTTACTTGGCATTGCGCTGATGAGCGCTTGTGACTGGAACTCTTAATTGATCATGTGTTAATCAGTTGGAATTTCTTAAGCTGCGCTATTGGTCTTCGACTCTCTGTACTACAGTGTGATTTCGTGCGATCTCATTTGTGCATGTATGCATGCGTGTGCATTCATTGATGACGAACTGAGAGGTTCGTTGCAAACATACCAAATTGCAAACAAACCGTGCAAGGTGTCTTATGTCAACAAATGGAACACAAGTTCAACACTGTTGACTTCTCAAGTCAATTCTCCCATTCACTTACAGGCCTAGCTAACTGGACGCATATGACCAAGTGCAGCTGACAATGTCCACCCTCATTGTAATCAGATACATCCCCCAGAAAGAGGTCCAGTGCAAGGACTATAGCCTCCTCGATCACTGCGAAACACAAAACCTACACAACCTGCAGGAACGCTATATCTGCCAGCCGAAATGCCAACTCAAATATAATTCCAAACCGATTTGGGGCACATTCATATACTCACAAGATTTCACTGTATGTACTTGGTCGTCAATGTGGCCCGATAAATTGAAAATTTCATAACGTCCATGTACGATTTATCCCCTCGTAAATCATTGCCAAAAAGCACAAAACTAACTAAGCAAACAAGCAGGAAGGCACATGGATCTGCCACGTGGCTGATCGCACAGACAGCAGGGGACCTGGACAAACGTTTAATGGTTTTGCGAGGCACAGGGCCTCAATATGCCCTACAGGGCCTATTTTTCACACAGTCGGCCGCCCTAAGTGAAGGCAGGCACGACCGAGGCCTACAGGCCATCTTGGGGTCACCACACAACTGGGGAAATTCAGGCAGCTGCGCAGCGCCACTTGGTTGGAAGCGCCCAGGCAGAGGCTGCCTTTCATCGCATGTAACTGAGGCAGGCCCTGGGCCAGATACACAAAGAGGACCGAACAAAGGCTGAGGGCGGTTGGGTGCTGGTAACCACCACAGGCCCTGGGCCTGTTTACTTCGAACTGAGGCTCAGCCTCGTGGGGCCTACCCGAAGCTTCTGGGCAAGGGCCCAGTACCGCACTACTGCATGCAGCAGCAGGCCACTTCGATATAGAGAAGGGCCTGCCTACGCATTGGACATTCGGGCACTGGCTGCATGCTAACGCTGGCCAGGCTCACGCGCTCACGGGCGAGCTGAAAGGAGCAGGCAGCCATAGTCGAGTTGCGTTGCTGTATGCTGGGTGGGGCGCATGGGGGTCCTTGGGTGCAAGAGGCATCTGTGAGTTGGGGAATGAGGTTGTGAGTGATACGAGAGACATACCTGGTGCTTGAGGCGTGCGGCATTGGCCGAGATCTGCTCGTACTTGGGAAGTTGTTGACGTCATCAGCGGTATTGTAGTCTAGGCTAGATAGGATCTGCCATTCGTAGTCTGGGGGCCGAGCGCCAGATAGGATATCAACATTGGTTCTTCGTTGATGATGATGAGACTATTCCCGCATTGTCAATTATGAGCTTTTGGTGTGCTCTTATTTGGTGAAACTCGTGATGCAATTTTGCTATTGGTTCGAGGTCATGACTATCTGGTCTCATGAGTATGATGCTGTTTGATTTCTGAAGTTCGCTATTGCTCATCTTCCTTTGCAATTTGGTATCAGAGCTGTGGTTCGGTGCGCTAATCTGGCGCTTGTCTTCTGACAAATGCGGTACATGCACGCGGTGTGTGTGGTGAGCGACTGTGCCGTGGGACGTGTGTAGTGAGGAGGGCGAAGATAAGCAGGCGACTCAGGTGGAGAGGGGATCGCCAGGAAGGCTAAGCGGTGATTATTGGGTGTTCGCTTTGTGATGAGAACTATTCCAGTGTATGATTGATGCTGAGGTGGAACGGTGGTACAATGCTGGTTGTGTCGAAGCAGCAAATTTTCATCACAATCAACATCGGGTCATCTGGTGAGAATATCTGTGGTTGGGGGTAGCTATTTTGAGGTACGTTGCACCTAGCCTTATCTACCCTCTTCGACACTTCTTACCATGAGGATGTGTGTTCTGTCTTGAGAGTCCTCTCATGTGAGGAGTCGTGTACGCTCAACCTTGAGAGTCGTCATTCTTCATGTGGAGCATCTGGAAGGAGAGGGCGGTGCTATCTGCAGGGCCCTGGACGAAGCACTGGGTCACGGTCACCATGCCAACCCACCGGGAGTAGAGCACGCATGCTTTGCTGCTTTGTCCTTTGTCTGCTCGCTGCGCTGTAGAGGGGTTCTGAAAGGCAGGCCAGCCCTATGGGACAGACCAGACCGGACGTCTATAAATAAGCACAGGCGGGGAACCTTCCATTGGTTGTGATCGTCGTCCTGTTTGCGACGTTAAATAATTCATGAGGACTTTGTGGGCTGTCCATAAAAACGTCTCCTGATCAGCCAATTGGTCGTTGTAAGGCACGCTGCACGCGAGGATAAAGACTGTGCAGGGCTGGCCAACTCAGCAGGACTCGGGGCACAGGGGTGGGCCGTGTGCACACCTTTAGACATGTTGTTGAGCGCATTGGCCCCCACCATTTTGCAAAGGCGAGAGTCGTCCCGGCCATGTCACGTGGGAGTAAAACGAAACAAAACAAGAGACAACTTACGAACGACGCAACACATGCCGCGAGCTGCCGAGACGGTCGGGGTCGCGTCGTTTCGTCGCCGCTCTAGCCGGGTGCGCCAACTGTACATCTCGCGGTCCCCTACAACAGGACACTTTCCCGTGGGGCATAAACTTTCTTCCCTAAGGGGTTGTCACCACCCTTCGGGGCGTATCCCTACCGAGCTACCGACCCACGTGCGAAAGCTTTTACATGCAATTGCAGAAGTGGGTCGGTCAAGGGCGTTTGCTCGCTCGTTGTAGTATAGGTGCACGAGATTAAAACGCCAATTGAACCCGGACGTCGTCCGTTCCTTAGGGCGCTGATCTCCTAAGTACGAAGCGTACGCCGGTCGACTATATAAAAATAATCGATCGTGGTCAATAGGAAAATATTTTCAATCTGAAATAATGACAGATAGAATTCAAATCATCATTAGATACATACAATAAAACAGGATCGGAATACAATCCGACCATCTCAGGTCGAACATCACAAAACAATCAAACAACCACCAACAAGAAGTTGGCTATCGACAATAATATTGATGCAGTCGACAGGGTAGTTGCACTGCCTTAGTTTTGACTTGATGAGATGCGCTGCCAAAGTTATTCATTCTAACCCACCGCCAACTTAAGACTAGACCCACATATCCGTCTTCACACATTTCTAATCTTATTGGATGACAAACTGTTTTTTTTTAATGATTCTTGATCAGGTGCATTGCTTGAAGTGTTGCATATCTCCCTCTAGGAAGTGGTCTGGGGTACTCCTCCTCGCTCGAGCACAACGCTCGGATCTCAGAAGTCGCACCGTCTCCACCGAATCGGCAAAGTAACCCCCCATAGAACGGTCCGAGATAACAGGGTCGACTCCTAAAGCAACGAACCCCCGCCCCAGATGCTTCCTTAAAAGATGAGAATGTGTTCACCACAAGCAGGTTTTAACTGTTCCTGATTTTGTTTTTTTTTCTTGTAAGTTCAGGGTAACTTAGACGAAGAAAAGATAGAGGTGATAAAACGAGAAACATTTGTACGGGTATAGTTAGATAACGTCGTTCGAGATAGAATGTGTCAATCTTCGAAAAAAGGACCAAGTCCGTTTGACCTTATCTGCTTTCTTTCAATCGAATTCGTTTTTACAGTGCTAACACTGCATAATTAACATTTTTCAAAACAAGGAAACCTTCTTGACGTGCAGACAGGTGAGAAGTAAAAAACAAAGATAATCATTTTTCCTTTCCTAGAATAGGCATGATCAATCTCCTTTGCAAGCACCCTTCTACCTACCTGCACATACAAAAACAACCCCAGGTCCAGAAAATCCAGCAATCCACACTCCCATCAAATCCCACTTTTCACATTCATGACCATACACGCTTTACTCAACCTTTTCTTTTGGACATTCAAAACAAACAGGGTCAAACAAAGTGTGGGTTCACATACGTACGAAAAGGAATCTGAGTCGATCAACTGACTGACCTTGAGTGAAGTGGTGTCGAAGAAGCGCTCTGGCTCAATCAAGAAAGCCAAGCCGTGTGTGCCGCTGAAAGTTGTAGTCTCAAGGAAAATCCTGATCAAACCACCTCTCACTCACACGCCTCACCCGTGGTAGCCCAAACTTGAAGACGGCGAGCCACATGCGTTCCAGAAAAACACTCGGTCTGATACCACGTCAGTCCCAACTGGTCCCAAACGTTCCTAGATAGTCCCATCTGGTTCCATGTGGTCCCATGTTGTCAAACACTTCGTCGAATAACTGTTGAGTTGAAAACCGTTTCCACCACACTTCTCAAAAAAATAAAACCGGTGCCGAGTCCCAAAACTGCATACGTCGAGACTGCCGCAAATGATCGTCCACGTCCCACGTCAGTCCCAACTGAATTCAGGCAGTCCCAAGTAGTCAAGTCCCACTACCGCAAGTGTTGGGTAGTCCCAACTACAAAACATTTATCTCATGTGCCGCATAAAAAAAGAAACTTGCCTGTCGCGCTCAGATTTCGTACCATCGCATGCTGTCGACGACCACCATGTCACGCTGCTGCTGCCGTTCACACCAATGGTAGCAGACCTTCACCAAGAAAAGCAGACGCCGCGCCACAACAAAAACCTTTCAGCGCTGTAAAAAAAAAAACTTCACTGCCGCGCCGCACGTTCCACCGTTGTGCCGCAATTACATTGTCGTGCCAAACCCTCGTAAAAAAAATGGGCAGCGCTTCGCCGTGTCGTACCACCGTAAAAAAAACGGCAGCGCTTCGACGTGTTGTACCACCGTAAAAAAAACGGCAGCGCCACACGTCCCACCATCGTGCCACAATTCCATTGTCGTGCCGAACCCTCGTAAAAAATAACGGCAGCGCTTCGCCGTGTCGTACCATCGTAAAAAAAAAAAGAAAATAGAAGCGCTTCGCCGTGCCGTACCACTGTAAAACAAACGACAGCGCTTCGCCGTGCCGTACCACCGCAAAAGACGGCGGCGCTTCGTCGTGCCATACCACCGTAAAAAGACGGCAACGCTCCGCTGCGTTGTACTACCGTAAAAAAAAACGGCAGCGCTTCGCCGTGCCGTACCACCGTAAAAAGACGGCGACGCTTCGCTGTGTCGTACCACCGTAAAAAATGGCAACGCTTCGCCGTGTCGTACCACTTCAAAAAGACGGCAGCGCTTCGCCGTGCCGTACCACCGCAAAAAGACGACGGCGCTCCGCTGCGCTGTACTACCGTGCCGTGAAAACAGCAGCGTCACTCTTCAAAACAAAGTGTCGCTGACGTGCCGTGAAAACGACAGTGTCACCACTCAAAATAAAGGTGTCGTGCCGACGCCGCGGTATTTTGGCAGCATAACCCCATAAAAATGGGTTATGGTTGCCGAAAATATCGGCCAGCACACCTCCACCAGTTGTAGTGCTCCCCGTCGCTCCTTGCCACGCTCCACTACCGCTTCTCACCACGCCGCCGCAGAGTCCCCCTTGAGACCAGCCTGCCAAGGGGTGGAGCAGAGTGCTCCAGCCAAGGCTATGATTGTCTCCTCCTTCTTCGCGCTCCTCCGCCGTCCTCCGGCTCCGCCGACAGCACTCCTGCCTCCTCTCCAGCACTCCAACGATGAGGCAAGTGTGTTGTCGCACAGTGGCAGATGGAGGCAAGTGTGAGGCAGGTGGGGGACAACTGCCTCTTTTGTAGTGGCTTAGGAGGGCAGCAGTAGCCTCAGCTGCCCCCAGGCAAAATTCATCACTTGCCTGGGACCGTTGATCTGAGCCAGATCAACGGACTGAGGCTGTCTCCCCTCAGCCACACACTTAGGGTGGCGGTTGTACTCAACTGCCCCCCTCTTTTTCTCCCTTTTCCTTGCACTCAGCCCCACAGTGAGTGCAAGTTCAACGGAAAAATGGTTGTTTCCAGCCAAGTTCCCCTCACTAACCCTCCAGTTCACAGCCTCTGGCCTGAGTCACATTCAGGCCAGATTGGCTTGTATTTGATCGTAGCCGTGGCCACATTCGTGACCGTTGCTTTTTCTTTTTTTTTTTCCTTCCTTTTAATTCAGCTATCTCGTGCTATCTCGGATTTTCACGAGAGAGCTGAATTTCTGACATTTCCAAATCTGTTTTTCTTTTGTTTTTCTGATAAGGGGATGAAAAGTTACAGTCCCTTTCAGTTTGATGTATCTGGGCATTTTTCCCAGTGCAAATACATCAAGGAAAAGGTTGTACTTGGCCTTTTCCCTCAGGTGACTTTTAAGTTTCCAGGCTCCCTTTAAAACGGGAGCCTGATAGTTACCTCTGGCAGCTTGTGCCAGAGGTAGCAGCTGGTGAGGACAAGTGTCCTAAACAAAAAAAAACACACAGAAAACAAAAGAAAAAAAAAAAAAAACTTAGATCCCCACAACTGTACTGTTCCTGGCTTTTATCTGAGCCAGGAGCATGCAGTTGGGGCCAACTGCATCTCCCTCACTTTTGGTGCCCCCTCTGAAAACGGGGAGGACAGTTGTCAGAGTTGGGAGGAGTAGGGAAACAACTCGTGAAAACTCACGAGTTCAAATCCCGACAGGCTCAGAGCGGGGTGCAAAAAGTACCCCAACTTTGATGATTTTGAGAAAAATATTCGCTTAACAAAATTCATGCACATGGCCTAGGTGCCTGACTACCTACAGAAAAACAATCAAGGCCAACAAAATTGTTTTACGCCACAGAAACAATAGTGGCGCAAACCGAAAAATACAGATTTTCAAAGAAAAATCAGATCCTGTTTCTCGTTTTCTTTTCTTTTCTTTTCTTTTTTTTGTTTCCCCCCCTGACAACGGGGAGGCAGCTGGCAGGTCGGGAGGAGCAGGTCCTCCTCTCCCCATCCTCCCATTCCTCTCTCTCTCTCTCTCCACTCAACTCCTCCAATCCCCTCTTGCTTTCCGCGTGTGAACTGTGGGCCGCGGGATCTTGGCCACAGTTATCTGTCCAAAACGAAGTGGGAGCTATTGTGCTCTCGCACAGCCCGAAAAGACTATTGTTTTGTTGGTTCCGTTTTTATGCCCCTACATGCCCATGTAATGGCATACTCACACTGAAACTTACCTCGTTGGCCCAACCGTTGGCACAACAACAAACTGCGGAATGCAGACCCAAGTTCAAATCCAGCCGCAAAGGGGTGGGGCAGACCAATTCCTACGACCAGAAGCCTCGCCCCACTCCCCCACCTATGTGCAAAACGAGAGTGAATCTCTTGCTAGAACATGGAAAGATGTAGCGTCGTGATTTTTGTCTTTTGTGCATGTGGTGAGTAGTGGAGTGGTGTTGCCCCCCCCTTTCACTAGTGGTGCCCATTTTCTCTCCGCCACGTCGAAAGTGGGGGGATTAAAAAAAAAAAAAAAAAAAAAAAAAAAACAACTTACCGAAAAAAACAAACCACTTGACGCTCAAAAAACGGTGTCCGTTTTWYTTCCTCAGGGACTGCAAGTCCCTGTCAGCTCTACGCGCGCCACTCGGCGCTTTTTTTTTTTAGTAATAAAGCCGTTGACATAAGCCAACGGCCACGGTTTCCTCCCCCCACGCCTTGCAGGCTCGAGTTCGATTCCCATCGAGGAATCAAAAAAAAAATCTGGCCTTTTCTTGATTTATGCGCGTCATCCTTGCGCAGAGGTCATGCTCAATCCAGGGCGGCTGTTCCTGGCCGTGTGATCCTGCTGATCGCACGGCCAAGATTGGCCGCGCCCAAACTGCTCCATCCTGATGGCCGGCTCCAAAAGGAGCTAGAAGCAGCAGCCCCTCTATTTGAAGGGCGGCGCCCAGTAGGCCGACCCTCCAGCCTGTGGCCCCGCAGGCATTTCCCGCTCCAGCCCTTAGCTTGGCTGGATTTGTCGGCCTTGGCCGGCCATTGAATTGGCCGCTTGTGCTAGGCTCGGCAATGTCCAACCTAGCTGGGTGGACCACCTGGCCCCTAAACCGTCGATGTGGTTATGGACCCTGAACAAAGTCAAACCCCACGTCCCAAAAAAAAAATAAAAAATTTAGGCCTCCTATTCCTCCCACGCCGCGGCTCCATACTCGGCGCGGTTGTTCCTTAGCAGCTGCGTGACATCATTTTAAGTAAAACAAGTGGACCGGCCGCAGCGACGCTGCGTCGTGCGCGCGTAGCATCCGGCAACCAAGAGATTAAGAGGTACTCGGGACTTCGATCAAATGCTCTTTATTCAGCGGACAGTGTCTCAACCGCAATTTGCTCATTTATTTATTACTTCAGATTGACGAAATCTATAAGACGCAAAAAAAAAAAAAAAAAACACAAATTTTGTTTCCATACGTTTTTTAGAAGTTTGCAGAGTCATGGACAGACAGAATTTCACACCCGAAAACAAAAGATGCAGAAGAGGCAGGCAGGTGAACTGTGAGAGGGTGGGTCGGGTAGGGAAGAGGTGTCATGGCAGGCCTGGATATTTCTTTTTACTTGCCAATCAGCAGAAACCACGGCGACTCACTGATTGCGAGCTTGTTTGTTAGGAAGCAGAAGAGGCACATGCGTGAATTGCGAGAGGGCGGGGCGGGTAGGGAAAAGATCCCACGCCAGGGCTGAATATTTCGTTTCACTTGCTAATGAGTAGAAACCACAGCGACTGCTGTTGATGTCAGCAACGACACGGGAGCTAGTTGCTCTCTCTCTTTTTCTCTTTCTCCCTCTCTCTATCTCTTTCTCTCTCTTTCTCTGTGTGTGCGTGTGTGTGTGTGTGGACGCACCATGCATGTCTTTGTTTGTTTGTGTGCGTAGTCTTGTCTCGACCTGTCATTGTTAGTCTGTCGTTGCTCATGGAGTTTCTTTGTCTTTCTTTCTCTCTCTTTCTCTCTCTCTCTCTCTCTCTCTCTCTCTCTCTCTCTCTCTCTCTCTCTCTGTCTCTCTCTCTCT
>BFEA01001127.1:66343-80155 GCA_003427395.1 Chara braunii
CGCAGACGAACTGCTCTCACTCAGAAGAAAATGTCGATCAAGACAGGTTTCCCTGCCGCGGACAAGTTCCTCTCCACCTAAAGTTGAGAACAGAATGTTGATCAAGACAGGTTTCCCTGCCGCAGACGAACCGTTCTCAATAAATCTTTGAAAAGAAATCTAATCAAGACAGATTGCTCTACCGCAGATATACTCTTCAAAGATTAAAGGAGACCCGCAGTCAGACTCCTCTTCAAGTTCATTTTATCTTTAAAGAGAAGGCTGATCAAGACGGGTTGCCTCGTCGCAGACCTACTCCTTAAATTTCATCTAATGACTAAAATGGAGGAGAACGCTGTTTAAGACAGGTGACCCTGTCACAGACGAGCTCCTTTTTTTATGTAAGTTGCGACATGAAATTACTAGTGTGAAATTTACTATACTTTATACCACGTAAAATGTTATCGATCTTTCTGTGATATGCGTCGAGGAGTGTTGTTCTTTAAGGGATAACATCTCGACATCAAGCCCCGCTTTAGATTCGAGCCTCACCACATTCTCTCCGATTCCGGTGCTTTAAATACTCAGCAATTTATCAGTATAAACAGGGTAGCCCAACCCTTACTAAGTTCGATGTGAGTTACCAGCTCACCTTCTTTCCCAGCAAGGTGGACCCAGTAAAAACAATCAAGCTTGGGTGGTAAATCCAAACCCAACGTTTTTAGCGGTAACTACCCCGAACACCATGAAAACTAAAGAGCACCATCCACACCTTCATCCCTTTCAATGATAGTGGAGTCTTCCTTCCTTAAACGACATAGGATCCGAATGACAACATCCCACTATGGACCAGGAGTATAACTCCGGCGTAGGCCTCACTATCACCTACAAAGCTCACAGTTTTATCGTAAAAACACTATGACATGATAGCAAATAAGATCTCAAATACATACATAACTCAATACATGTCTTATAGATAAAAAAATATTTAACACACATATAAATTTACGGATTTCACTTCTATAATTATCACATTCATAAGGCAAACACGTCACTGTCTTGGCCAAGAGTGAGGTTGATCTAAAGAAGAGATCACGTATTCCTGCACTTCTCCATGATGGCAAATACAACAACAAATAATACCGAACATAGTGAACTTCCACAAACTTATTTAAAATATTTATGAAATGGTCTCTCCCAAAATCTGTTTATGAGAGATTGAAACGAAACAAATCAAGATCCCACACAAAATTGGTAAAAAAATTGAATAAGAAATTAAACGACTTGTTTTTCGCCGACTTTCGACCCCTTACACCTACTTGGAGTATATCCGACTCTACCACAACTTTTACACACAATTATCTTCCAGTACTTTCTCCCTCTCCACCATTCGTCGCTTTTCTCGTCCTTGAAATAGTAACTGGCAGGGATCCTCGTTCTGAGCAACCTGCGTAAAGAGATTATTCATACAGATTTTCTTACTCTTTCTACTCATGGTTGCGTAGAGAGATTATTCATACAGACTTTCTTACTCTTTCTACTCATGGGAGGCGAATCAGTTATTGACTGCTTCCCTAAATCCTTTTTTATCTCACTCATCATTCCCTTACTTCTGAGAGCATTGAAGTGAGGGTTAAATCCTCTTTTCTTTTACCAGTTCGACATTGCCTCCTAGACTGCATCATGCGGAGTTGCAGATGAAGTGTCTGATTGAAATTCCCTCCGCTGAAATTTGATCGGATCCTAGCCCAATCTGATTTGTCGGTTACCCCACGGATAAGCTCCTGCTGCTCTGCCTCAGAGAAATTTGCAAGGAAAACAATACATTTTTGTTTATCCGTTAAACCTTGTATCCAACGAGCGGTCCTTTCATAGTCAAGAAGAAATTTACCTTCTACTGCGTACGCATCACGCTTAATATTTTTCAAATCCTCTAACGTCGTCAATTTATCCCCAAGCCAAAACTTCTCTAACATGACATCTCGAAAATCCGACCATGATGATGCTTCGACTGTTTTTTGAACTACATCCACAAGATCTTTTTCGACGTATCCCAGAACTAATCGCAACATTTTATGATCATCCCAGTTATGGATGGATACAAGTTGCTTAAATTTATCCAAAAAAGTGGAAACAAAATTGTCATCGAAAAGAGGGATTTCTATTTTTGGCAAACTTTCCCTCTCCGCATCCCTCTGTTTTAGGAGATGAACAATCCTTAAAAGATTCGATAGATCTTTATCTTGATGACCATCTTCGCTTCCACTTGCTGCTTTCATTTCTCCTGGCCATAATAGAAAACTAGACAGAATTTCAATCCATCTCTATACAATATAATTCGATAACTTAATCATACTTCACACTTTATCAAATTTTATATTTCTCATACTCCTCTTATCCCCTTCATAATAATTCAATAAAATACCCGAGTGTGGTTCCGCTAGGAACAACGGTAGTTTGACGTTATTCCTGGCAACGACGCCACCTATCGAGCGCATCGGCCCCCACCATTTTGCAAAGGCGAGAGTCCTCCCGGCCATGTCACGCAGGAGTAAAACAAAACAAAACAAGAGACAACTTACGAACGACGCAACACATCCCGCGAGCTGCCGAGACAGTCGGGGTCGCGTCGTTCAGTCGCCGCTCTGGCCGGGTGCGCCAACTGTACATCCCGGAGTCCCCTACGACAGGACAGGTTCCCACGGGGCTAAGGGGTTGTCACCACCCTTAGGGGCGTATCCCTACCGAGCTACCGACCCACGTGCGAAACTTTTTACATGCAATTGCAGAGGTGGGTCGGTCGAGGGCGTTTGCTCGCTCGATGTAGTATAGGTACGCGAGATTAAAACGCCAATTGAACTCGGACGTCGTCCGTTCCTTAGGGTGTTGATCTCCTAAGTACGAAGCGTACGCCGGTCGACTAGGATGGTCTCAACCAAGCGTGAAACCTCCTTGCCCCTTTATACACCAGTCAAAAGAAAGTTAAACGACAACATATAATTGTTTAAAAAAGAATTAATCGTGGTCAATAGGAAAATATTTTCAATCTGAAATAATGACAGATAGAATTCAAATCATCATTAGATACATCCAATAACACAGGATCGAAATACAATCCGACCGTCTCAGGTCGAACAACACAAAACAATCAAACAACCACCAACAAGAAGTTGGCTATCAACAATAATATTGATGCAGCCGACAAGGTAGTCGCACTGCGTTAGTTTTGACTTGATGAGATGCGCTGTCAAAGCTATTTATTCTAACCCACCACCGACTTAAGACTAGACCCACATATCCGTTTTCACACATTTCTACTCTTATTGGATGACAGACTGTTTTTTTCGAATGATTCTTGATCAGGTGCATTGCTTGAAGTGTTGCATGTCTCTCCCTCTAGGAAGTGGTCTGGGGTACTCCTCCTCCTCGCCCGAGCACAACGCTCGGATATCAGAAGTCGGACCATCTCCACCGAATCGGCAAAGTACCCCCCCGTAGAATGGTCCACTCAGGGTCGATAACAGGGTCGGCTCCTAAAGCAACGAACCCTCGCCCCAGATGCTTCCTTGAAAGATGAGAATGTTTTCACCGCAAGCAGGTTTTAACTGTTCTCGTTTTTTTTTTTTTTCTTCTGTAAGTTCAGGGTAACTTAGACGAAGAAAAAATAGAGGTGATAAAACGAGAAACATTTAGACAGGTATAGGTAGATAACGTCGTTCGGGATAGAATTTGTCAATCTTCTAAAAAAGGACCAAGTCCGTTTGACCTTATCTGCTTTCTTTCAATCGAATTCGTTTTTACAGTGCTGACACTGCATAATTAACATTTTTCAAAACAAGGAAGCCTTCTTGACGTGCAGACAGGTGAGAAGTAAAAAAGAAGATAATTATTTTTCCTTTCCTCAAATAGGCATGATCAATCTTCTTTGCAAGCACCCTTCTACCTACCTGCACATACAAAAACAACCCCAGGTCCAGAAAATCCAGCAATGCACACTCCCGTCAGATCCCACTTTTCACATGCATGACCATACAGTCTTTACTCCACCTTTTTTTTTTAACATTCAAAACAAACAGGGCCAAACAAAGTGTGGGTTCAGACAGGTGCGAAAAGGAATCTGAGTCGATCAACTGACTGACCTTGAGTGAAGTGGTGTCGAAGAAGCGCTCTGGCTCACTCAAGAAAGTCAAGCCGTGTGTGCCGCCGAAAGCTGTAGTTTCAAGGAAAATCCTGGTCAAACCACCTCTCACTCACACGCCTCACCCGTGGTAACCAAAGCTTGAAGACGGTGAAACGCATGCGTCCCATAAAACACTCGGTCTGATAACACGTCAGTCCCAACTGGTCCCAAGAGGTCCTAGATAGTCCCACGCGGTTCCAGGTGGTCCCATGTTGTCAAACACTTCGTCGAATGACTATTGAGTCGAAAACCGTTTCCGCCACACTTCTCAAAAAAAAAAACCGGTGCCGAATCCCAAAACCGCATGCGTCGAGACTGCCGCAAATGACTGCCCGCGTCCCACGTCAGTCCCAACTGAATTCAGGCAGGTCCAAGTAGTCTAGTCCCACTGCCGCAAGTGTTGGGTAGTCCCAACTACAAAACATTTATCTCATGTGCCGCATAAAAAAAGAAACTTGCCTGTCGCGCTCAGATTTCGTACCGTCACATGCCGTTGACCGCCACCATGTCACGCTGCTGCTGCTGTACACACCAATGGTAGCAGACCTTCACCAAGAAAAGAAGACGGCGCGCCACAACAAAAACCTTTCAGTGCTGTAAAAAAAAAAAACACTGTCGCGCCACACGTCCCACCATCGTGCCACAATTCCATTGTCGTGTCGAACCCTCGTAAAAAATAACGGCAGCGCTTCACCGTGTCGTACCATCGTAAAAAAAAAAAGAAAATAGAAGCGCTTCGCCGTGCCGTACCACTGTAAAACAAACGACAGCGCTTCGCCGTGCCGTACCACCGCAAAAGACGGCGGCGCTTCGCCGTGCCGTGCCACCGTAAAAAGACGGCGGCGCGCCTCTGCGCTGTACTACCGTAAAAAAAAACGGCATCGCTTCGCCGTGCTGTACCACTGTAAAAAGACAGCGACACTTCGCTGTGTCGTACCACCGTAAAAAAACGGCAGCGTTTCGCCGTGTCGTACCACTACAAAAAGATGGCAGCGCTTTGCTGTGTCGTACTGCCGTAAAAAGACGGGGGCGCTTCGCCGTGCTGTACCACCGCAAAAAGATGGCGATGCTCCGCCGCGCTGTACTACCGTGCCGTGAAAACGGCAGCGTCACTCTTCAAAATAAGGTGTCGCCGACGTGCCGTGAAAACGACAGCGTCACCCCTCAAAATAAAGGTGTCGTGGCGACGCCGCGGTATTTGGGCAGCATAACCCCACAAAAATGGGTTATGTTTGCCGAAAATATCGGCCAGCACACCTCCACCAGTTGTCGTGCTCCCCGTCGCTCCTTGCCACGCTCCGCTTCCACTCCTCACCACGCTGCTGCAGAGTCCCCCTTGAGACCAGCCTGCCAAGGGGTGGAGCAGAGTGCTCCAACCAAGGCTATGGTTGTCTCCTCCTTTGTCGCGCTCCTCCGCAGTCCTCCAGCTCCGCCGACAGCACTCCTGCCTCCTCTCCAGCACTTCAGCGATGAGGCAAGTGTGTTGTCGCACACTGGCAGCTGGAGGCAAGTGTGAGGCAGCTGGGGGACAGCTGCCTCTTTTGTAGTGGCTGAGGAGGGCAGCAGTAGCCTCAGCTGCCCCCAGGCAAAATTCGTCACTTGCCTGGGGTCGTTGATCTGAGTCAGATCAACGGATTGAGGCTGTCTCACCTCAGCCACACACTTAGGGTGGCAGTTGTACTCAACTGTCTCCCTCTTTTTCTCCCTTTTCCCTGCACTCAGTCCCACAATGAGTGCAGGTTCAACGGAAAAATGGTTGTTTCCAGCCAAGTTCCCCTCACTAACCCTCCGGTTCACAGCCTCTGACCTGAGTCACATTCAGGCCAGTTTGGCCTGTATCTGATCGTAGTCGCGGCCGTGGTTTTTTTTTTTTTTTCCCCCTTCTCTTTAATTCAGTTGTCTCGGATTTTCACGAGACAGCTAATTTTCTGGCATTTCTAAATCTGTTTTTCTTTTGTTTTTCTGATAAGGGGCTGAAAAGTTACAGCCCCTTTCAGTTTGATGTATCTGGGCGTTTTTCCCAGTGCAGATACATCAAGGAAAAAGTTGTACTTAGCCTTTTCCCTCAGGTGACTTTTAAATTTCCAGGCTCCCCCTAAAAACGGGAGCCTGACAATTACCTCTGGCAGCTTGTGCCAAAGGTAGCAGCTGGTGAGGACAAGTGTCCTAAAAAAAAAAAAACACAGAAAAAATAAAAATAAAAAAAAAATAGATCTCCCCAACTGTACTGTTCCTGGCTTTAATCTGAGCCAGGAGCATGCAGTTGGGCCCAACTGCATCTCCCTCACCGCTGCTGCCCCCCTCTGAAAACGGGGAGGACAGTGGTCAGAGTTGGAAGGAGTAGGAAAACAACTCATGAAAACTCGCGAGTTCAAATCCCGTTAGGCTCAGAGCGGGGTGCAAAAAGTACCCCGACTTTGATGATTTTTAGAAAAATATTCACTGAATAAAAAATTCTAAAAAAAATCATGCGCATGGCCTAGGTGCCTGGCTACCTACAGAAAAACAATCAAGGCCATCAAAATTGTTTTACGTCACCAAAAGAATAGTGGCGCAAACCAAAAAATACAGATTTGCAAAGAAAAATCAGATCCTGTTTCTCGTTTTTTTTCTTTTTTCTTTTTCTTCTTTTCTTTTCTTTTCTTTTTCTTCTTCCCCCCCTGACAACGGGGAGGCAGCTGGCAGGTCGGGAGGAGCAGGTCCTCCTCTCCCCATCCTCCCATTCCTCTCTCTCTCACTCTCCACTCAACTCTTCCAACCCCCTCTTGCTTTCCGCGTGTGAACTATGGGCCTCGAGATCTCAAGATCTCGCGGCCACAGTCATCTATCCAAAGCGAAGTGGGAGCTTTTGTGCTCCCACACAGCCCGAAAAGACTGTTGTTTTGTTGGTTCAGTTTTTCTGCCCCTACATGCCGATGTAATGGCATACTCACACTGAAACTTACCTCGTTGGGCCAACCGTTGGCACAACAACAAACTGCGGAATGCAGATCCAAGTTCAAATCCAGCCGCAAAGGGGTGGGGCAGACCAGTTCCTACGACCAGAAGCCTCGCCCCACTTCCCTACCTATGTGCAAGACGAGAGTGAATCTCTTGCTAGAACATGGAAAGATACAGCGTCGTGAATTTTGTCTTTTGTGCATGTGGTGAGTAGTGGAGTGGTGTTGCCTTCCCTTTCACTCGTGGTGCCCATTTTCTCTCCGCCATGTCGAAAGTGGGGGGATCTAAAAACAACAAAAAAAACAAAAAAAACAACTTACCAAAAAAAACAAACCACGTGACGCCCAAAAAACGGCGTCCGTTTTACTTCCTCAGGGACTGCAAGTCCCTGTCCGCTCTACGCGCGCCACTTGCTTTTTTGTTATAGTAATAAAACCGTTGGCATAAGCTAACGACCACGGTTTCCTCCCCCCACGCCTTGCAGGCCCGAGTTCGATTCCCATCGGGGAGTAAACAAAAAAACTCTGGCCTTTTCTCGAGTTATGTGCGCCATCCTTGCGCAGGGGCCATGCTCAATCCAGGGCGGCTGTTCCTGGCCGTGTGATCCTGCTGATCGCACGACCAAGATTGGCCGCGCCCAAACTGCCCCATCCTGATGGCCGGCTCCAAAAGAAGCTAGAAGCAGCAACCCCTTTATTTGAAGGGCAACGCCCAGTAGGTCGACCTTCCAGCCTGTGCCCAACAGGTATTTCCCGCTCCAGCCCTTAGCTTGGCTGGATTTGTCGGCCTTGGCCGACCATTGAATTGGTCACTTGTGCTAGGCTCGGCATAGTCCAACCTAGATGGGTGGACCACCTGGCCCCTAAACCGTTGATGCGGTTACAGACCGTGAACAGAGTCAAACCCCACGTCCCAAAAGGAAAATAAAAAATATAGGCCTCCTATTCCTCCCACGCCGCGACTACATACTCGACGCGGTTGTTCCTTATAACCTAGTTAGGCTCTGAATCGCGCGGCTTAGCGGCCGCGTGATATCATTTTAAGTAAAATAGAAGTTACGCTTAGTATTCAATTTGCCAAACGCGGTTGGTGACCGATCGCACCGCCGCTATAGCAAGCCGCAGACGTTTGGACTTAAGCAAAAATTTCAGTCTTTCAGTCTTAGGTTTGGTCTGAATGAGCTTTTTGGCAACGTCAGTCTCATCAGGTCCTTCAATCCAACGAAAGAGTCGAACAACATCCGACGTTTAAAATCCCCGACAAATACCCTTGTCAAGGTATTTGCCCCGACAACGCACGATGTCCGGATTGCTCAGGGACGTTGACGACAAGAGACATTCAGGAAGAACTGAGGGAGGGGTAGATTCCTGGTGATAAGTTCGGGCAAGATTCCATTCTGCAAGCAGGCCCAACAAATGATTCTATTTTTATTTTGATTGGTTAGATGTAACCATTAACATCTGACAGACAACATAGTTTAGAGTTGTTTTCTGTTCATTGTGCTTCTGTTTGTGAACTAGTCAAAGTCAAAGTAGTTCCGTTTGTAGGAACCTGAACTTACCTGTTGGACCCAAATGTATATACTCTCTGACGCAGCCACCGATTAATTAGTTTAATTATTATAAATTGGTTTGTGCACTACGTTGTGGTAAGCATCAAAGAGTGACTTAGTGCAGATTGTGTACAGTTCTGTAGCTTATAAGTGATAGGGATACCACTAGTGAGAACGACCGGATCTTGCGATCGGCTAGACGCCCGATTGCCCCTGTGGCATTAGGACCCGAGGGTGATAGGTTACTGTTCCGCCAACTTAGGGAGAGGCAACAGCAGCAGTGGAGAGCTAGGGCAGCAGAGGCCAGCAGGGTATTCGCAAGTGAAGCCACAACTTCAGCAACCATGGCAACTGTTGTGCAACAGATTTCCCGGCTAGCAGTTTAGAGACTGTGGGGTCAACGGTCGCGCAGACCCTCAGTCAGTCCACTGGCGCCATGGCAAGCCAGCCATTAGTGCTGACTTTCGATGAGATCGCTATACAGCAGGCAGCACTGCAGGAGGCACAGCTACAGACGACCTTAGGAGAGATAAAAGCAGAGAAGGAAAGAATGATTAGAAGAAGAGCCAGGATGCAGCGGAGACAAGCGAATTTCAGTGAGTTAGAGGGAATGGACCTGACGCACATGGATAACGATGTGAGGACGTTGCCGACAGCCCTGCTAGGTGTTGTAGAGATGCATGACCACCACACAGCTCTCCTTCAGGACATCCAGCAGAGCCTGGCCTTGATGGTCGGGCGAGCGCAGGCAGCACCATCGCTGTACGGGCCTGGTGCCTGACCCATTGTACAACCTCCTCCTTATGTCCCACCGGTGACTGGGGTATCCCCATATGTCTCCCCAACATCGGTCCAAACCGTTTCCCTGGGTATGTCGTTAGCAGGAGGGTTCTCAACAGGTCCTAGTGTACAGGTTCCTGTATAGATAGTGTTCTCCCAACCTCCGTCGCAAGTTGCCGTAAGCGGGCAGCCTGCTGTCTCGCAGCCTGCATAGCCCCAACAGTAGCTAGTGCAGCAATCTGCACCACAGGGTCCACAACCCGGAATGATGTAGGCACCGGGACAAAGTATGTGGGTTCCAAAGACGACCATCGCTGCTCCTAAACCCTTTACAGGGGATAAGAGGGGCGAAGACCTCGACACATGGTTGAGGGCAGTCCTAGTCTATGTCAAGTCCAAACTTAAATTGTCGTACGAGGAATTGCTTGTGGCGGCCTCCTATCTAGAAGGTAGTGCAGCAAGATGGTTGAGTGGTTTAGTGCAGCTACAGGGGTACGGTCATGACTTTCGCGCTTGGGCGGTCACCCAGAAACTGGATGACTTCCTCAAGTTGGTGGAAGAGAGGTGACATGATCCTCAGGAGGCCCAAAAGGCTACTGACGCGATCCTGACACTGCATACCAGGCAGTTCAAGTTAGTAAGAGAGGTCACTGACGCAGTGGAGCGTTTGATCTGTGTCCCTGGGGTGCACTATGACCCCCAGGTTTTACTCACCTCCTACCTGAGATGCTTTCCCATGCCTCTCATGAATCAGTTGGCAGGTGAGGCCAACATCAACATGCACAACTTCCCGTCGTTTAGCAAGAAGGCCCTAGACCTGAAAGCAAAGATAGGGCATGGTCAGACACCCACGACGGATGGTAGGAAAAAGTCACTGCCTCCCAGCTGGAAAGCAAAGGGACGCATTATGTTCGTCGACAACGATGGTTCCGACATCGAATTGGACGACGACTTCCAGTCGGGAGTGGGTTTAGAGGTTGGCAGCGTAGAAGCTTTAGGGGGTGGAGTAGTCGCTGCCGTAGCTCAAAAAGGTAAGGCGACAGATAGACGCCGTGGAGGTTCCCGGTCAAGGAGTCAAGTAGACCCCAATGCTCCTCCATGGGAGAAAGCGGGTCTTAGTGAGGACGTGTGGAGAGATCGGTACACGCGGCAGGCTTGTATCCGTTGTGGCCAATATGACCATAATCAATTCAAGTGCCATAACAAAAAGGTGACCGAGAAGATCCCGCCTACGATGGGGCAAGCGTTGGGATCCTCCGCTCTCGTTGGCAGCAATGTGGCCAGCAGTTCTGGCACTGCTCCGGGAAACGCGTCGGGCCAGTAGGAATAGTAGCTATTCCTGCTAGGGTCGAGGTGGTGGACACACCCTCACCATCTCGAGAGATGGCCCAAGCTACTGACTCCATCGTCGTCCCGCAAACACCTTCAGACCAATCGAGCCTCTGTTCCATGACTGTGTCTGAGTCCTTAGAGGAGCTAGAGGAGGAGTGGTATAGATCAGACCCCCTAGCTTCTTGGATGGCATTGGCTAAAGCCCCTAAGGAAGAGATGTTCGTCGACGAGGTAGTCATTGGCGGCTGCAAGGCCGGGGCCTATTATGACACTTGCTCGACAAGGAACTTCATGAGTCGCGCGTGCGTTGAGAGACTGCGCTTATAGGGGCGAGTGCAACGCTTGAGTCGACTTGTGAAGTCAACCTGTGCCAACAAACAGTGCACGGTAGTTAATGACTACGTCCAGGATGTTGAGTGTTGTTTCCTGTACGCGGGAGGGGAACTGAGACATCGCATCTCATTCCTAGTGAGCGATGATCCCCCTATGGATATCTTGTTAGGTATGTACTACCTCTCCGTTGCACAACCCCAATTTGACTGGGACCGAAAAGTGGTCAAACACACTTTGCCAGGTGGGGGGACCGCCAGATTACGTAAGTTTATGGCTAGTAGTCTAATCGAGTCCTACGGATGCATGTGTGCAGCCGCGTTCTATAATTATTACAAGCAAAATCTGGAGGAGGGTATATATCTAGTCTATGTCTCTGCAGCAGGCGAGCCGGTGAAAATGTCGCCGGAGATAGAGGGAGTAGTTGCCAAGTACCCTAATCTATTTGAAGAGCCAACAGGGGTTGTTGAGAGGGAGGTCGTCCACGCGATAGAGATTATCCCAGGGTCTAGCATCCGAAAGGGTAGATCTATCGGATGTCTCCAGGCGAGCTAGACGAGCTTTGTCGGCAACTCAAGGAACTCGTAGAGAAGGGTTGGATCCGGCCGAGTGGCTTATGCTTCTCCACTTCTATTCGTACCAAAGAAGGGGGGGACTCTAAGGATGTGCATTGACTATAGGGGCCTCAATGCCATCACTGTCAAGAACCGAGAGCCCTTACCGTGCATCGACAAGTTGTTAGATCGAGTGCAAGGGTGCCGGTACTTGAGTAAGATAGATTTGAACTTCGGGTACCATCAAATTGCTATATGGCCCGAGGATCAGCACAAAACCGCATTTCAGACCAGGTACGGTCTGTACGAGTTTGTGGTGATGCCTTTTGGCCTTTGCAATGCTCCTGGCACCTTTCAGCACACGATGAATCGCATCTTTCATGACTACTTGGACAAGTTTGTCATCATGTACCTCGATGACATACTTATTTTCAGTAGGACTATCGAAGAGCATGTAGCTCATTTGGATAAAGTCCTTAGTCTCCTTCGACAACACAAGTTCAAGATCAACGGTGAGAAGTGTGAGTTTGACCTCACCCATATCTTGTACTTGGGTCATGAGATTTCTGCGGAGGGATTGAAGCCCGATGACGCGAAGGTGGCCAACATTCGTGACTGGCGCGTCCTCGGTTTGTGACTGAGATGAGGTCTTTCTTAGGGATGACCGGCTACTACCATAATTTTGTTAACTATAGCATAGTGGCCGCTCCTTTGACTGACCTGACCCGCCTTGACACCCCATGGGAGTGGACAGAGAGGTGCGAGGTTACTTTCAGACATCTAAAGCATGCGTTGACGCATTGAGAGGTCTTGAAACTTCCTGATCCTGACAAGCCGTTCGTAGTAACCACGAATGTCAGCCAATGTGGCATTGGTGTCGTGCTAGCGCAGCAGGAGGGGCCAAAGTTGAGGCCAATCGAGTACATGTTGAAAAATATGCCCTCTCAGAAGTTGGCTATGTCCACCTATGAGAAGGAGCTCTACGCGATTTACAAGGCACTGACCCATTGGAGACATTATCTCCTTGGGAGGTGTCAGGACTGATCATCAGACCCTGAAGCGGATGAGAACTCAGCCTGTGCTCTCTGATGCCTTGAAGCGCTGGATCGAAGTCACTGAACAGTATGACTTCGAACCCCAGAATCTGAAGGGGGAGTACAACAAAGTTGCTGATGCCTTATCACGTAGGCCTGACTTCTCTGGTGCGCTGATCACTGAGTTCGGGCTTGCGGACGATGTCACTCGTTCTGTGGTGGAAGCCTATTGCGAGGATCCGTTTATGTGTGAGATCATTCGCAGACTCGAGGCGAAGGACAAAGTGACTTCTTCCGAGTTTGAGTTGGTCAACGACTTGCTGTTCCTTGAGAAGGATGGGAATAAATGTTTAAGTGTGCCTAATAGGGAGTCTTTGCACAATTTATTTTTAGGAGAGTGTCATGACTCCACCGACCATTTTGGTTTCAAGAAGACTGCAGCCAATTTGTTGCAGTGGTTCTGGTGGCCCACGATGATGAAAGACGCTAAGCTATATGAGGAGACTTGTCAGGTCTGTCAAAGGGACAAGCCACAAACACAGGCTCCTCTTGGGCTTCTGAAGACCCTTCCGATTCCGGAAAGGCCTGGTGAGAGCTTGTCCATGGATTTCATGGATGCTAGTCACCAACAAGAGTGGAATGCGCTACGTCTATGTCATTGTGGATAGGTTTAGTAAGTACGCTAGGTTAGTCGCAATGCCTGCAAAAGCTAAAATTGAGTTTGTGATCAAGCTGTTCAAGCAACGAAACACCTGCGGACGCGTCCGCGGGGTCGAGCTCGGATCTCGGACCCAAATGGGTCCGCATCCGCGGCCTACCTGGTCCGCACCGCGAACCCGATTTTACACGAATTTTCCTGAATTAAATAATAGGTAAAAATAAAAATAAAAAAATATGGGGTTGTAGGGAATTTTAAGCCCTACAACTCCATATTTTTTGTTTTTGAATCCGACTTTGTTTAGGATTTTTAAAAAATCAAAAACGAAATTGGATTTAAAGAAAATTTAAAAAATATATATAAAGAAAAGCAGGAATTTTTTTTGGTCATTTTTTATCATGAGATATATGGTCCGTGAGTTTACCTGTATTTTTTGAGAAATGAATTTATGTTTTTTGCAGAAGTATGAGGTG
>BFEA01001127.1:136365-149634 GCA_003427395.1 Chara braunii
AGCATCCCCCCCTAGTGCCCTCGCAGGTGCTCCGGTCTCTTGGTGGGGAGCAGCACCTGCTGGAAACTGGGTCCAGCGTCCCATACATACCACATAGTAATCAAGATTACAAGTTTGGAACCCATATCGAGCCGCTCCTCCCTGCTACCCTCCAAGATTATTCCTGCTCAAAAGGGCTTTCTTAAAGTTTTTTGGTCTTCTTTTTTGCTTCACTTTGATGTGGTTACCATCTGCCACTTTTCTGCAGAGACAATCCAAATAGTATTCTCTACACCATTTGAAAATTGAAACTTCAGTTTGTACTTAAACCACCAGTACTTGGCCCAGCTATCAAGTCCGAGCTCCAGCGACCGGTATGTCGAGCCTGCCAAGCCTGGCAGTACCAGTAGCTGGACAGGCCGAGGCTGGGGGGACCAGTTGGAAAACAAAAACAGCACAAAAAAAAAAAAGAACAACAACGCTGGATGTGAATGCAGTGGGATGCATTCTCCCGAGTGTTAATGTGAGCACGTCGCACTTTGGGTGTATCAGCGCCGTGGCGTTTCTGTCAGAATCCAAAAGTAAAATAAGGGAAAAAAAAACAAAGAAATGAATCTCAAAGAATAAAAAAAAACGAAACATGAATTGGCCCTGAAATGAGTTAGATACATATGTCTGTGTGCAAGTGTGAGTATGCCCTCAACGAGGGCTGTTCAGTAGATCACGGGATATGCCCTGCCTCGCTCGCAGGGGAATCTAAGAAAAATGAAAAAAAAACAAAAGCAGAAAAAATAGACATCCAGAATTTACCTGAAGTACTTGTTAGAAGCATTCCACCAAAGCAGAAAAAATAGACATCCAGAATCTACCTGAAATACTTGTTAGAAGCATTCCACCAAGAACAGCCCTGACCACGACCCCCCCCTACTTAGGGCATACTCACACTACTACGTTTTCCCGTATTTTTGGATGGAACTGTGGCCAGATACATCCACCTATGGCATCAATGCGGTCAGAGACATTTGAGATACTGCTAGTGTGAGTACGCCCTTAGAAAGTAGTTCTTTTTTTTTTTTTTGATTCTTTCTTTTCTACGTCGCAATTTCTGCGACCGGCCATTCATGTGAACGACCCCCCTCCAATGCGGCGCGTTAACTGGACATGCCCGCAGCCCATAGCTGGGCCAAGTACTGGTGGTTTAAAATGAGCTGCAGTGGAGACTTGGGGTGAGGCTCCACCTGCTCGGATTCTGCATTACTGACCATTGATCTTTGTATCGAGGGTTTGGAATTGAAATGAAGGACCGCCAGGCCAAGTGGGACTTCACCCCTGGGGCGAGGTCCCACTAGCGAAGAGGATTGGATTGAATGCCTGAATCTGGATGTGTTTATGGAGTAGTGCAGAAAATCAAAGATTGAACTGCTTTTCTGCATCTCTCCATAAAACATGTCCAGATTCAGGAGCTTTATTCCATCCTTTATTCTATGGGACTTCACCCCTGGGGAACTTCAAGCCACTTGTGCGACACTTCACCCGGCTTGCAGGATATCAAATTTTGTTCATCCATGGCCAGTGCATGTGCACAAACTAGTACACATTTAGTACAAAGACTTGACCAGACCCCAGCATGGGGTATAATAATAATAAGAAATAACTGCATCTGAGTCACAATTTTAGTTGGGGAAATTTTTCAAAATGCCCCTCCGACTTCCATTTATTTGCGGTACGCCCCTTTGACGGCCGACGTACCCTGTTGTGCCCCTGGGACCTCTGAAGTTCCCTGCAGGCCCTGTCAGTGAGAGGTGCAACTTCCCAGCATGCCCTTCTGGTCGTTGGTGGCACTCGCGGCCGTTCCCCTTGCCGTGGGAAGGAAGCTACCGGGGCATACTGGAAATTTGGACCCGGTACCGGTAGGGGCATATTGAACATATATCAGGCCCAGACGACGCCAGGGGTTTTTCGGAAGCTTCAATCGTTGTCAGAGGGGCACGACAGGATAAGTCAGCCATCGGAGGGGCATACCACAAATAAATGGAAGTCGGAGGGGCATTTCAAAATTTTTCCTGTTTTAGTTTGAAATGGGCGGGAGAAAAAATAAAAGTGCTGGCGGTCTTGATGAACGTAGGGATAGTTCGTGGATGTTTGGTGGCAAACCCCCTGAGGAGGCAACGGCAGTTGCCGAAACGCAGCGTCGGGGACGCTGATCCTGAATGGTGTTCTTGTTATATTTCTAAACCATTCTACTGATTTTGGCGTTTGGCTTTATGTGTACTTGACGCGACGACTGTCGCGTACGGCTTGCTGAGTACTTCTCTCTCGCTTTCACTTTTTTATACTACCTACTGCGCACGTGAACAGTCTTGGAAGGAAATTACTGAGATTTGTGAGCGTGTTCCTACTTTCCAACATACGTCGTTTACACGATATGTGAAGGAGTTGATTCGTGAAGATGAGTGACCACCGGGAGTACGACAGAAGGGACCGACGTTCAAATAGCCAGGATCGCGGGAATTATCGTGGCTCGGACCGTGGACAAGACTCAGGCAGGGACAAGCACTATCGCCGCTCTCCGCCAAGATGCTTTGCATGCAATGAACGTGGTCATTATGCTAACCAGTGCAAGAACCGATGGCGGTCGAGGGATGACCGGCCATCTACCTCCTCCGAGACTCAGCGTGGAAGATCGACATCACTAAGAGGCAACCCCAAGGAGCCCTCTATCAAGAAGGTGGATAAGGTCCACCTTCAAATTGAGGAACTCAACCGCAGTCTCGCTTCTGTCTCGGAGTTCGTCCAGAGTGAGAAGGCGAAGAAGGAGGCTGAAGAACAAGCAAAGCGCGATGCTGAAGAAGAGGAACAGCGTAAGACGGCTGAGAGAAAAGCATAGGAGAAGAAGGAGCGTAAGAGGTTGGAGAAACTACAAAAGGAGAAAGAGAGGGATGCCGAGTTTGAAAAGAAGATGGAGATGCAGCTAGCAATGAAGACTGGCGACTTTTTCGATCGCTTGGAAGCTAACCTCAGACCAGTCCTTAATGTCCTGAAACAGACACGAAAAAAGAAGCAAGTGGTCTGTATATCGGACCCTGGGTCGGAGTCGGGACCGGGGAGCTATGGAAGCGATACTGAAGAAATCCGCTCTCAAACGCAAAAGTTGACAATCCATGAGAAGCATACGAGGGGACCGGAGCCCGTATTTGAAGACAGCCCACCGATGTTGACGCCAGCAAAGAGGACACCACGTGGAACGAAGGAAGTAGCGGTGGCTACTACACGGGTTACGCGATCGAAGGCAAAGATGAAGATTAAACTTTCTCCTTACCTGACGAAGATGAAGAAGACCCCGGGACAACCGGGCACTGTCGCGAAGTTGCGCTACCGCAACCAAGCTATGGAAGAACTCCGGAATTTAGACGCACAGGAGTTGCATGCGATATGCAAGGACGAAGGCATTGCGTAGAACGACAAGATCGATGCGATATTTGATATCGCAAGTCATCGGACTAGGAAGAACTTCGGGGAGGTTGAACCGATCCACATGTCGGGAGTTTTTGAAGCCGAGGAAGAAACATCGGTGATTGGTGATGATGGAGGCCAGGAGGAAGAGGCTTGATGTGGTTTTGGAACTGATGAGATATGGCGCTTAGTACACGAGCTGACTAGATTACGGGGTAAGGACTGTAGCGTGGTTAGTGAGGTGGAAGAACTGCTACGATTGTGTATGGTTGTCCTTTCATTTCGTGGAGTAATTAAGTGGATGAGGAAGTTTCTGACCTACTGGAAGAAGCTCATCGCTGAATTTGGTGTTAACTTCGCAAGTGTTAAGAGTTGTGTTTACGTGGCTTTGTCACCTTTCTGCAAACACCAGTACGTGGGGAAGACCAATCGGGACATCAACGTCAGGTGGAGAGAGCATCTTGCGGCGTGTCAAAATAGGAAACATACTCACTTCCATCGCTGGCTCGGCTGCTTTGGCCACTGTAACTATGTTTTGATGCCTATTGACCGGTTGGAGGGCAACGAGTTAGTTAACTTGGAAGGTGTGTATATCCGGCGTTGGTCACCGTTCTTGAACACGAGCGGGTGTAGGAAGCGTGGTCGTGGCCACAAGAAACCGCGAAGTGGGAGAAATGAGAGAACGAAGAGTGAAGGGAAACGCTATACCAACCTATCTATTGTACCGATCAAAGTACGTGATGCAAATAGCACTGTCCGGAGAGTGGAACTACAAGGGCTCCTTCTGGAGAAAGAGAAGCAAGGCGTGCGGAAGTTCTCAATAGTATCGAGTGGAGGAAACGCCTGGACGATTGGATGGAAGAAGATTCGTAAGCGCTTTGGTGAGTCAACTGTTTTGGATTGATGGTGAGGAGGAGCGCTTAAAAACCTGCAAGAGGGTGTTTGAGGAGGGTGGAAAGATTGACTTCGAATATCTCTGAGTTTGGAAGTCGAAGTGCATTTTCCTTAACCAGCTTCTCATCGATATCTTAAAGAACCTGCGTAGGTTAACCACTCCCCGCAAGTGGGGTCTGAGATCTACTATTAGGCTGTATGGAGCCTATAAGGACTTCCGTAAGAAGTCGACTCGTAAGTATCTTAGACGACTGATATCTCGCGTGATCCGCGAAAGGTTTGACTTGAGTATGTCTGCTGACCTTATTATTCGGGTAAAGTATGACGAACGTGTTCGCTTGAATGAACTTCGTAACCTCGCGAATGATGGAATGATGGATTGTGTGTTGCCGGATTGTTTTCGGAAGCGTGCCAGGAAGAAGATTCGAATTGTTTAAACTAAAAACCAATCGATCGGCGATATTCTTTATAATCAGCGATCTTTCGCTGCTTGTCAGTTTTCGACCTGTGCATGCGCAGGGATGTCCTATCCAAGATCGGAAGGACATGTATGCTTCCGCCTTAAAGACGGGGAACCACACCACCAAATCTTATCTAATGCTAATGATGTTGCGTGGGATTTAGCCCGTAATCGCGTTGACCGCCTGCAGAGGGAAATCGTAGAAGGATTTGCTAGTTGGAAGAATTTGAAGGGACAGACTCCGGTGTTTTCGAGGGAGAAGGTAGCAAGGTGTGTTGATGATTGTACTATAGGAGTCACGAAGCTATGTTTGGATGATGTTTTGAAGGTGAAGAAAGAGTTGGAGGGACTCGTTCTTACCCCTCTCGATCGGAACCCCGGAGATACCCTGGTTATGTGTCCGCGGGTGTATCATGCCGCCATGATGAGTACTTTTGTTACAAGTGTTGGCTACAGGATCGTGCAGGATCCACCTGAGAAGATCATCGATGGTATCAAGCAGGAGATGGTGGCGAGTGGCTTGAAGGAGGTGGTCCAGTGGGACCCGAAAGGGAAGTTTGGTGTGTCGTATGTATTACCCTAGCATAAAGACAAGCCAATACCGATCGATCTCCCCGACTTTCAACGAACCGATGGTTCGCACGGGCGGACTGGTCGCGAAGGCCCTCAACCACCTCCTATTTCGCTTACCGATCGACTGACATTTTAACCTGCAGGTCGTCTCTTACGGATCAACCGATTGATCATGACGAAGGGTGGTACATTGGAGGTGGAGTCGGCTTCCTTTGACATCAAAGAGATGTTCAGCCGGCTCCCTCATGAGGACATCATGGATGCGGTTCATTGGATTGTCATGCACTACCAGGGAAAGGGCGTGAGTTCAGTCCGGGTAAACACAAGGGGGAAAGKGGTGACATTCRGGAAGACGACCGGCRCYGMTCACTGGAGATGCYTGGAGTTGACTGATKTAGTKAAGTTTGTCTGCCTGRAACTTCACCACACRTACACATTTGCAACAAGTGTGCTGCTGAGACAGGTGGTGGGAATACCGATGGGGAAGAGCACGAGCCCCCCATTGGCTTGTATCATGTGTGCTATGGCGGACTTGAAGTTTATTGGTAGCCTGGGCAGACTCAGGAGGCATGTCTTTGGTATTCGGTTGATTGACAACGTCACGCTTGTAACAACTTTGTTACCTGCAGACGATCGGAAGGAGATTTTGAGTCGATTTGAGAGCTGCTACCCGCAGAACTTGTTGCTCAAACGAACAGATGACGGATCAGGTGTCTTGCAATTCCTCGGTTGTGAAGTCCGCACTTCTCAGACTTTCCCTTATTTGGGACATGTTCAGTTGGTCAAGAATGAGGAGACCATTTGGAAAGGGGAGAAGCTGACTTTCCAAAACGGGCAGTCTTTCTCATCATGGGGGAGTAAACAGCTTAAGAATGCGATCATCGATGGACATCTCCACCGTATTGAACGCAACACTACAATCCGTGAGGAGATCCCTTTGAGAGTCCTCACTGTGAAAAGGGAACTGCGGATGAAAGGTTACCCACGTGAAAAGTTTGAAAGAGTTTTGAGAAGGTTTGCATTTGGAGGAGGGCAGTAAACCTGATTTGTAGTGAGGAATGGAGTTAGGCTCTGAGGAAGAAGCAGGTTCTGCTTAAGCATGTAGTGTGTTCTTAGATCTGTGGACAGGGTTTGCCGATTAGTCTGTGGTTTTCTCTGGATTGGGGCTCAGATGAAGGAATAGAAGTGTGTTCTGATGCTTGTTGAGTTTGCAGTTTGTAGGATTTGCCTCAATCCGTGGACGTAGGATGGGGTGCTCTTCCTAGATTGGGTTTCAGATGAAGGAGTAGGAGTATGGTCTGTTTGACTGTCAGGATTTCTTTTTTAGTTGTGTAGATAGTCGAGTTTGCAGTGGTGTTTCCTTTGGGTTGTTTGCTTCGGTCTCCTGATTTGATTCCTGACGGATCAGGATCATGCGGTAGGGCTTGTTTGCCTTTTCGTTTTTCAGGCGTGATTTCTTGGAGTAACGGACCGAGGTACTAATCCCAGGGACTGGGACTGGTACCCGAGCTGATTTTGTAGTTGTGTGCTTTGGTTTGGAACGCGACACTGTTTTGGATAATTGACGACCGGCTTAAATACAGTAGTGCCGTGAAGGTCGATCTCTTTTCAGGACTAACGGTACATCCTGCTATTCCGGGATAGTAGGGGTGACGGAAGTGGGCGTGATGAACGTAGGGATAGTTCGTGGATGTTTGGTGGCGAACCCCCTGAGGAGGCAACGACAGTAGCCGAAACGCAGCGTCGGGGACGCTGATCCTGAATGGTGTTCTTGTTATATTTCTAAACCATTCTATTGAATGAGTTTGGCGTTTGGCTTTATGTGTACTTGACGCGACGACTGTCGCGTACGGCTTGCTGAGTACTTCTCTCTCGCTTTCACTTTTTTATACTTGTCACTGCCTGAGTTCGAGATAGCAAAAATGCAAAAATAGCTGTCATTGTTTTTTGCTGTTTCTGAACTCCGGGCAACTAATCATGACGGCCCGGCCCTGTAGTTATGACACCCACACATATTACGAAGTGCCTCGGCCCTTTTATAATTGCCTCTTTGAACTCCATGGGTTATGACCTCAACGTACTTGCCCCATTAAATTGCTATTAATGCTAGCCCCTTCCGGACCCCCCCCGATCTTCACACACATGCAACACACCAGACTGAGTGAAGATAGTGCCCACTGCCTAGAATCAGCTGCACCCAAAAAAAGGTGGTATCTTCAGATGCCCGCTGCATCCTCAGTGAAGATAGTGCCAACTACCCAGAATCAGCTGGACAAAAAAAAGGTGGCATCTTCAGATGCCCACTCAGTGTGCAGGAAAGGTTTTTTTTTTTTTTTTTTTTTTTTTTTTGCGTCATGTCCTTCATGCTAATCTTCTCTGTATCATTCCAATTTTAACGAATGTCCCGAAAGACAGTGTGCATGAAAGTTAGGACACTACCAAAATCGGAATGCCGGAAGAGATGGCTCCACAAGAGGAGAAAACACACGGACCCTAACAGCTTGGAACTATGCGTACTGTGCGACGACAACAGGCCAGAAGTTATACCCCACTGCCTCCTTTACTGCACCGAAACAGCCTAGATATGAAACAAGGTCCAAGACCTATGCCGCCTCCTCTTCTCATCACCGCCCCCCGCCACCGCTCCTCAGAATATCCTACTATCGAACACCCTTAACAATCTCAGAGGCCTCAAGGAGGTCTGGTTCCACCTGCTCAGTGAACTGGCTCTGTGGGTCATCTGGAAAAGGTGCGCCAAGGCAACGGAGGGATCAGAAGGGGCAAGGGAAGAGATGTGGACCCTACTGTTGAGGATGGCGGAAACAGAGATTTGAAGCAGATGGAGGGGGGTGACGGCAGCCATGAAAGGCAGACCAGAAAGGCTCACAATCAGGAGCAGCGGGCATCTGCTCCAGGGTCCTCGGCACTGCCGAGGAGGGGACTAGCATGGTGGGAGACCAGGTGGTCGTCGACGGCGATCATGGTAACGAAGCTCGAGTGAGCCTCGTCTTCACCAGAGCTGGAGTGTCTTTGCGCAGGATTGCGGCACGCGATAGCGAGTTTGAGTCACTAGATTCAACTACTGTGGAAACGGTGAAGCAGCTGACGAAGCTACAGGAATTCCAAGGGCAAGATGTCAGTAGAAGAAGAGCTGCATCGAGCGACAGGCGGTTGGCTATCCGCGCTGGAGGAAGGGCGAGCAAAACTCCGGGTTATGGCTTCCCTGCTTTCGTCCCGTTCTCTGCTTGGGCCAGAGGTTACAGGGGGGGTGACATCTGGGGCCAGATGGGCAGAGGAAACGGTGCAGCAGATGATGGAAATAATATTGCCATTCGAGGAGGGGCCGCCACAGGAGCTGGATGAGTATGTTGATTGGCATCAGGCAAACCCTATCTGGAGCGACTGTCTCAAGGTCTTTGAAGAAGGTCATGAGCAGGGACAAGAGATAATCAAACAATGGACAAAGGTGTTGTCGGCATCTGCTCCAGGAAGGATCTCTCCAATCACATGCACAGCAATTTCAACACCAACCACTATGTCATCATCTACAACGACGGCTCTGCAGATAGCTGCATCATCGACAACATTCACAACGACCGCGATGCCAACTTCGAAAAATGCAACCACGTTTTCATCTCCTACATCATCGATCATCGCCCCTGCGCCTGCCACGATGAGTATACATGATTTGGGGCGATCAATAACAAAGATGGTGCACACGACCACGACATCAGCAGCATCATTCATACCAATGGTGCCTGCGACTAAGACGCTGACATACGCACAGGCCACCACCACCACCACCAACAACAACAACAACAACAACAACAACAACAACACTGACAGTGTGGTAAGTGCGAATGAGCATTCTCTCCCCCCCCCTCCCCTCCCTCTCCTCTTGTTGTCCATCTTCCGGATTTCCAGTGTTGATTGGGGGGAAGGGCGAGTGGGTCTGTTGAATGGAGTGTTCTGTAAACTGGAAGGGTGTGTGAGGGAACAAGGAGTGGGATGGGGGCGCCAAGGGGTAGGATAGAGAATGTCAGACTGCCGGGTCGGATAGGGTTGAAGGTGATTGGCAGACTTTACCGCATCTATCTCAAGGCCGCGTGGGGGGGAAGGGCGAGTGGGTCTGTTGAATGGAGTGTTCTGTAAACTGGAAGGGTGTGTGAGGAACAAGGAGTGGGATGGGGGCGCCAAGGGGTAGGATAGAGAATGTCAGACTGCCAGGTCGGATAGGGTGGAAGGTGATTGGCAGACTTTACCGCATCTGTCTCAGGCCGCGTGGCAACACTGCTGGTAGGGTTTGCTCATGTGTTTGTTCAGTGATTTGCCATGTGGAATTGGCGATTTTAGCTTTTCTTACACTTCTATAAACATAGGAATTGGCCGCGTGGCAGGGCAGGAGGTGCTGAGAGGATCGGCGCCGGGGCTGCTTATGCGAATGATCTGTGCTTTGCCACGTGGGTATTGCGATTTGACTTTCCTCAACTTTTTCCCGCTTGAGCATGACTTCGATTGATCAGATTTGCTGGTGGGCACATATCTTTTGATACATACATAGGTTTCTTCCACGTGGCAGGGCAGGAGGTGCAGTGGGGTCAGGCACCAGGGCTGTTTATGCGAATGTTTTGTGTCCTGCTATGTAGGTATGTAGCTTTGAATTGTTTTGTAACAGTGCCTTCCCCATTTGAGTGGTTTTGCTGCTGATTAGGATTGTGGGGGACATACTGGTGTGGGCAACCCTAGATAAGTGTGTAATAGCGAACCTAGACTTTGTCCAGATCTATCCCCGCTTCTCATGTCAAAGAATTGCCATGATAGTCGATCAGGATAGGGTGAGGGTCCTAGGGTTGTTATGGGCAGTCAATCCCCTCGCAGGAGGGCAATCAATGCTGCTCATACAATAATTGCCTGTGCCTCTACAAGGGTTTAATCATTCGACTTCTAATGCTTAGGGACGCTGGACCCGCTTTCCAGCAGGTGCTCCTCCCCACCAATAGATGGAGCCCTCCCGAGAAAAAAAAAACGAAAAAAAAGGAAAAAAAAAAGAGACGAGTATTCCTAAGGGACTGGCTACTTCAGGGAAAGATTGCAACAGTGACTGAAGAATTCGTGAAAACCCAACAAAGAAAAAATGTTGGGTTTGAACGAAATTTATTTAGGATTCTGAGAGTACGGTTTTTAGGCCTCCTGTAGGAGCAAGATTCTTTGCGAAGTAAAAAAAAAAAAAACTTGTTGAGAACGACTGGAAGTGGCGAGGAAAAAAGCGGGTTTTTCCACAGTAAATCATTACTAGGCGAAGCACCATGTATTCAGGAATTGACATATCCATTTTTTTTAATTATCTCAAAAGATTCTGTGCATAGTCCTATAAGTCGTGTACCATGAGGGTTTCACGAACACGCTAACGTGTTATCGTATTTGCAAACACGTTCACAAGAACATACTCTGAGTTATTATTCTCCCATTTGTGGGCAAACTTTCTCTTTTTCAAATGCTTTTTGTTTTACCTTTCGGTTTTGGGAAAATTTGTCTGGCGCCCCTGTAATTTGCGTTATTTCTCGTCGCGCCCCTCTGAGCAGGGTTCAAATTTTCCATAAGACCCCGGTGTCGTTTGGGCCTCAAATCTTTTCGCTACGCCCCTACCGGTACCGGTCCCTAATTTGCGGGATGCCCCTACCGGACGGCCGTTAAAAGCCAGCAGGAAAATTTTCGAGATGCCCCTACCGGTACCATTTGCTGCCAAGACATTTGCTGCTATGTCATCTGCTGCCAAGTCATCTTCTGCTACGTCATCTGCTGGCAGTCCATTTGCTACCAACCCATTTGCTACTACGCCATTTGCTGCTACGTCATCTGCTGCCACGTCATCTTATGCCTCGTCATCTGCTGCCAATCCATTTGCTGCTATGTCATCGTCCGCTGCCTCATCAGCTGCTGTCACGGCATCTGCTGCCAAGAGGGCGTCTGCTGCCAAGTCGTCCACAACTCCCACATCTTCTACTGCTTTCCCAGATGCAGGGGCGGCTCCCTCTTCGAACAAACGAAAGGATGTTAGTGGTGGACAGTCTGAGCCAACGACGAGGGCAACGGCGACCTCGATGAATGCAAAGGAGGGAAAGAAGAAGTCTGGGATGAAAATCAGGGGGCGAGCGTTGGCTCTTGCAAGTCAGTATCTCGTCTCATCCGAAGGTTAAGATCTATGGAAGAAGAAGATGAAGGAGGAGAGGGGTGTTGTGATGGCGCCTATGGCTGGTTGGTGGACTGTACAACGTTCCAGCCCTCTCTCTCTCTCTCTCTCTCTCTCTCTCTCTCTCTCTCTCTCTCTTTTGCCCGCGGTAGGTTTATCAAAGTTCCGAAACGTACGGTCATGATGGCTTGCCCAAAATGCAACTATAATGACTGTCATTTTAGACACGGCCATCATGACAGTACGCTTTGGAACTTTGATAAACCAACCGCGCACGCACGCGCGTGAGAGAGAGAGAGAGAGAGAGAGAGAGAGAGAGAGAGAGAGAGAGAGAGAGAGAGATAGATAGAGATAGAGAGATAGAGAGATAGAGAGAGAGAGAGAGAGAGAGAGAGAGAGAGAGAGAGAGAGTGTGTGTGAGAGTGTTACATCTTCGACGCCACACGGGTCCTACCGGACCCGACTTAGGGATAGAGGGACATATTAGGGCCTAAAGGCCCGACCTTGGAGGTACTACAGGCCGTAAAGGCCTTACCTTGGACCAGACCCGACGGGCAGGCCCAAACGACATTACCGTTTGGGCCTGGCGGCGCTCTTGAGGCTGCCGCCCGCCGGTTGGGGCTGAACCGTCCATCTTGATGGTTCAGGGCACGGCCAGGCCTCGCAGCATTGAGGCCGGCCTCTGCCCCACCGGTACAAAAGTACCGGTCCAGCCTCATTGAGGCTATCGACCTACCGGCATTCTACCGGTACAGTATGGTACAGCGCGAAACAGCGCTGGCTCTATGTTTAGCGCAGGAGCGAGGAGCAGTGCAGCGCAGCATTAGCGCAGCAGCAGCGAGCGGAGCAGCAGCAGCGGCGACTGAGTGTATCGGCGGCCATAGCCGCCTGAGGTATCGGGAGTTGGAGGCTTCTCTCCTCCCTCCCATCGCCAGTCCCCTCTCTCTCTCTCCCCTCCTCGGCTCCCTTCTTCTTCTTCTCCTCAGATTCCATCTTCTTCTTCTTCTTCTTCTTCTTCTTCTTCTTCTTCTTCTTCTTCTTCTTCTTCTCCTCAGATTCCATCTTCTTCTTCTTCTTCTTCTTCTTCAGATTGGAGACTTATACTAGTTAGACAGAGATCAGGGTTGGACTTCGGTGGTATGAGACTGTGGTGCTTACCGGATTGGAGACTTGGAGATTGTTGGGGTTGATACTTGGCGGCATCACAGTTCGGACACCGGTTACATTTGGACTCTGTATCTCCGACATTGGTGGCTGATTGTCCTCGACATTTTGATCTTGTTGGATGACATTTTGGACTACCATATCGGTGACCTATCGGATTCTATCTCGGTGACCTATCGGTGCTGTCTACCTCCCCCACCTCCTTCGTCTCTCCTCCCACCTTTCATCTGTGTATGTGTGTACGGGATCTGGGCATCGTCTGTGCTTGGCCCAGACCCCACCATCTCATGATTGTATGTGTGTGGAGTGATACCTATGTGAGTCAGTCTATGTGAGTCAGTCCGTTTATCAGACTTCCGCTGCATATATGCTCATCCTACATTGGTTGATCTTTGGTTCTGCCCATACTCATTGAAGTATGTAACAGAGAGAGAGAGAGAGAGAGAGAGAGAGAGAGAGAGAGAGAGAGAGAGAGAGAGAGAGAGAGAGGGTGAAGATGGTAGGTATCTTACGTGATACATGAAGGAGAAACGCGTGATACATGAAGGAGAAACGC
>BFEA01001128.1:18510-65043 GCA_003427395.1 Chara braunii
TGATGATGATCATAATAATGATGATGTTGATGGTGATGTCAGTAATGATGATGATGATGATGATGAAGATGATGATGCACAGCGCCCTATGATGACTACAAGATGATGATGGTGTGATGACGAGCACCTTGGATGATAACCTAAAGATGATGATGATGATGATGATGATGAAGATGATGATAATGATGATGATGATGATGATGAGCAACGTCCTATGATGACGTCAAGCTTTGCCAACCGTGCCGTATGATGGAGAGATATTTGTCGATGGAGATACAACAATGAGTGACGAGCAGCGCCCCTGATGCACGGCTCCTTGATAATAGTGATGATATTAGCGCCGAACAGGAGTGAAGACATACGCCTTGATGATGATGACGAGCAGTACCCTGATGCTGATGATAGTGATGACGAGCGCCCTGATGATGATGACAAACCATTACCGTGATGATGCTGTCAAATCACGCCCTGTTGATGATGATGGTGAAGAGCAGCACTCTAATGATGATGACACCGATGCTGGTGCTGGTGGTGATCAACAAGAGTGCCGCAGATGGCAGAGATGTATACAAAACCGCAAAACGTCAATCCCGGTGGGACCCGGTTTCCAGCAGGTGATGCTCCCCACCAATAGACGGAGCGGCCCGCCAGGCAAAACCTCAATCCCGGTGGTTCTCTTACCACCACCAGGATGGAGGTCTTGCACGAGGGCCTTTGTGAAAAAAAAAAAAAAAAAAAAAAAAAAAAACGGTCAGTATCTCTTAATTCGTTGCAAATGGGACCTAGCCCCTAAACGCCCTTGAAAATTGCTAGGGTAACCAACTGGCCTAGCTCAGTTGGTACACCCAAGAACTGTTGAAATACAGACCCAAGTTCGAATCCAGAAACAATAAGATGACCAGAATAAATCATTTTGAATTAGCTGGGGCCGGTCAGTTCAACGATGGTATCTCAAGGTCGTCGCCCTTTTTTTTTTTTTAATAAAAAGAACTTGCTAGTGTGCAGGTGGGGGCTAACAAACTCAAGAAATGCGAAAATGTAACACCATGACACCAAGTCCCAGCGTCACGTAGAACTATGTGGCAGAGGCAAATGATGCGAATGCATTCACAAAACTCCTTTCTTGCAGCGAGGCCCTTAGCCTTTTTATTTATTTATTTTTAGGCCCTTAGGGCCTGATCCCACTTCTTATAGGCGAGCCACTTTTCGGTAAATTTTGGGATCCCACCTTTTTTTTTTTGCAAAAAACAGCCCGACCTGACGCTAGAGGTGCTGGTAAGAGCAGACACCACTAGCGCAGTCACGGAGGCTCCATCTATTGGTGGGGAGCAGCACCTGCTGGAAAACGGGTCCAGCGTCCCTTGACATGGTAATCATTCAATTATGTATACAAAGTTTGTGAAGATTTGTAATCTGTATGCGTAATAGGATGTGTGATGTTGAGCAGCATTGATCGCCCCCCCAGGAGGGGATTAACTACTCGTAAACCATACCTTCGTTACCCTATCCTGCTCCACCCGTCCATCGCAGCATAAACCATTCAACAACACACAGGCGGGGGGGAATACACGACAGGAACAGGAACCTAGATTAGCGACCCCATCCCTCCTAACAGACATTCGCGTCGAGCAACCTAGAAAACAAGCGTCCTACATGGCATAGCAATCGTCCATGTCGACCAAAGATGACAACAGAAAACCTAACCAATCCCTGAGTGGAATTGCGGACCGGGCAACTCCTCACGCAACGAACTACCCCACGCCCATC
Source organism: Chara braunii (assembly GCA_003427395.1). NCBI lineage: Eukaryota > Viridiplantae > Streptophyta > Charophyceae > Charales > Characeae > Chara > Chara braunii. Next base: position 20,278 of record BFEA01001128.1, read on the forward strand.
CTTTGCCAAACAGCAGCTCCGAACGCCCCACCGCTTCCACGCTCAATCTCCATATCCTCCTTGGCCTCATCGCCATAACCATGACTATTATTGCAGCTGTGATTATCATCAGCGCTATCATTGTAAGTGACGCCGGCAATCCCAATAGCACCATTAGTGTCTATGATCTCTTTCTTATCGATTTCATCTCCACAGTTATCGCTCGTTGCCCCAAAAAAACTGTGGTTGATGTCTTTGATGTAATTGTTATCTTCGAACTGATTGTTGTCATTGTTGTTTTTGTTGGCACCATCGTCTGTGTTATCGCCACCACCGCGGCTGTTGATGATGTCTTTGTCATCATAATCATTGCAGTCGTTATTGATGTTGAGGCTATTGTTGCCTCTGTCAATGATGTCGTTGTTATCGTTGTCGTTGCATTCGTTGTCGTTGTAGAATCTGTTGTTGCCGCTGATTTTCTCAATTGTTGTCGCAGGCGATGTCGGCGTCAATCCGTCGGAGCCGCCCTGCAATCCTATCTCCAAAGTAGCACAACGCTCCTGCCCTATCCTGAAGATGTCGTAGCATACATGCATGAGCAGGCCAGCCCGATGCCAGTCCACAAACTCATCGAGTGGAGGGGCCGGCCCCTCCAACTCCCAAATAATATCAAGCATGGCCTGCATCTTGTCCTCCAGCCATGGCGCCAGCGAAACCGTCCCCCCTACAGTCCCTAGCTGACCCCCCTGGCTCGAAAGCAGAATATCCACGACCTCATGCAGACGGCGACCTCCATCTTCAACAATCTGCAATCACTCAGCCGCACCCTGCCGTAAGTCTTCATCGGAATCCATGCCGTTCTTGTCGTCCCAAAAACGCGCCATCAGATCTCTTCAAGTAGACGCCTCACGCTAACGTACTGTCTCCTAGTGTACGTGGCGGAATATCCACCATCGCCTGAGCAGATGCCAGGCGGACACCACAGTGACCAGGAACAGCTACTGTCCCAGTCCACGGAGTATGGCTGAGCTGCACCAGCCGGTTCGTAGCGCAGGTCAGCGCCTTAAAAAGCGTCAACGCGTTTCCCAATCCCGGGTCTGGAAGACATAGCAGATCCAATGAATGGATCTCCTTGGGATCCCACTTCTTTCCGCAAGAGCCGGAGGTGGCCCTGTTTTTTCGAAGAAGTGGAAACAGCCTAGTATGTGGCAGTGCGAGCATGATTTGAGGACCCGTAGTTCTTTCAAAAAACAAAAGACGCCACCCCCGTACCCTGCACCGTGAAAGAAGGAGCCATTTATTTTTTCTTCCTTTTTGTTTTTCCCTGATGTGCAGGCCGTTGGATCCTCGAGGTGCCACAAGATAGTGCCGCTCCGTTAGGAAAACTCCCGCAGAAGTAAAGTATGTGGGATCCAAATTTTATAACACGGAGCGAGCAGGCCGGACCCTGGAAAACCAGTTCCTTTAGCTTTCTTCCCAAAAAGAAAAGAGGTGGGATCAGCCCCTTGGCCTCATCTTCAGTTCTAGGTGGCTTGCCACATCTTGCATTTCGGGGGCCCCGAAGTTGAGGATGTTCCGCTGAATCCCCTGAGCCGATTGCATCCCAAGAGCCTGGATCAATGAATTGTGCTCTTCTTCTCTCTCTCTCTCTCTCTCTCTCTCTCTCTCTGTGTGTGTGTGTGTGTGTGTGTGTGTGTGTGTGTGTGGAAAAGTTATGAACCTCCCCGAGAAGAAACCTTTGTATTCATTTTCCCCTCAACGGTGCAAAAAGTGCCGCAGGTCCAAAAATGACTTTTCGGGTCATTTTTGCACCCTGGCTGGGCCGGTACACCCGCTGCGCAAAAATAGTGTTTTACAGGGTTGGAAAATGATGCCAAAAGTCATGTTGGGGCCGTCGGCACTTCTGTGCAAAAATTGCGGGAAAGTGTTTTACAGGGTCGAAAAATGATGCCAAAAGTCATGTTGGGGCCTTCGGCACTTCTTGCCCCGTTGGGGGTGAGATGAATACAAAGGTCTCGTCGCGGGGAGTTTTTTTTTTTTTTTTTTTTTTTTTTTTTTTTTTTTTTTTTTTTTTTTTTTTTTTAAANTTTTTTTTTTCAAAGCCCCTTTGTCAGCCCTCTATCCCAGCGGTGGTAAGAGAACCGCCGGAATTGAGGGTCTCTTTGTCAGGCTGCTCCATCTATTGGTGGGGAGCGGCACCTGCTGGGAATCAGGCCCTGGCCCCAGCGTGCCATTGAAACATCATGAGGCACAGAGTTCTTCTGTTTGTTTTCCTAGGGCTGTGGGCATTTTTGTTTTCACCCTGGGGCTCCCTTTTCCCTGGAGCTGCTGATATCTCCTGACCCTTGTCAGAGCACCACTTTTCTGTTGGCCCAGCCCTTTTTGTGCAGCCTCCCTGGTTGTAGTGGCGATGTGTCATCCCTTTCATAAGGTCTTATAAGCCCTAAACCCTCTGAGGACCCTTACAGTCATCTCACTCCACCGCTGCTAACCCCCAGCGCCCCATTGGATTCCATTCGTGGCCGGGGGGTCCCTTTTTCCTTGGTTCTGCTGATAACTGCCAACAACTGTCCCTGGATCTGCTAACAACTCCGAACATCTGTCGGCCGGTCACTTATCTGTTGCCTCAGCCCTGTTGTGCTGCCCCCCTAATTGTCGTTATACTGTGTTGTGCCTTTAAACCCTAAACCCTCCGTGAACCTATGCCTCCGTCTCGCGGAGGTGGAAAACACTGCTACACTGGAAGATAGGGGGAGAGGACCCAGGACCGTAATAGGGGGGGTGAATCATGAGGTGGAGGTAGTGGAGGTCGTGCCATGAACAGATGTGGGCTCTGAGGCCAGCTGTCACTACTTCTGAAAGAGACTATGCCCCTACTTTCCGATTTATATTCCGAGTCTTTGGATAGGTGAACAAGATCTGCGCTATGAAGAGAGTGGCCGGATGGGCCAGGTTTTTTTACCAGCTTCCTGAATGGCTGAGCCTACTCCCGTATCGCACACCTCCGAGTATCTGTTGTTACTTGATGAAGAGCTGCGGTATGGCGATCTGGAGTGGCTGACCCTATGAGCTTCACCTTGTAGTTCCTCGGAAATGGAGATTTTCCATAACCGGCTTCTGATGAAGATGGGGGAGATAGATCGGCTCCAGATGGGGAAGGGGGATTCCGAAGCGGAGCGGGGGCAGAGGAGGGGGAGGGGGGGAGTGGGGTCATTGGTGGACAAGAACGAAGGAGGGGGGGGTGGAAGCGGAAGGGACTGGGAATTCTGCAGGGGATCTAAAGGGCCAGCTTCTTTCCTCCTTTCTCCAGTGCTTCCATTGAATTTGGGAATCTTCAATGCCGGCGAAGATCTTTCCAGGTCCCAGCCGTTGTTCGGAGAACTGGGTTGTAGCTGCCTCCATTTTCTGTTTTTTAATTGTGTCTGTCAGGAGCGGGTTGTCTTCTATTGCTTTTTTTATAATAGACAGTCTGTTCCATGCCGCTTTCGTTGTAATGTGCGGGTAGTCCGCTATGTGCTCCTTGGCTTGGATGAAGCCGAAGTTATTGGCGTGCCTTTCGAATGAGCAACGTGCCCTCCAGACTATCAAGTGCAGTTCTACGCTGAGGCTCGTTATTTGGAATAGGTTTGCCTCGTACGGGGACCACACGGGGGGAGTAGCAGTGTGTTTTCCCAGGAGGGGCAGTGGCAGATCCCACGGGTACCAAGATCCTGTCATCATATTCCAGGCCGTGTCCCACCATCTCCAGATTTGGGTGGCCATCGGACAGGCCAGGAGGCAGTGTTCCATTGTGGCTCTCAGGGGTTGGGCCGACCTGCCGCAGTATCTGCAAATGGGAGAGAGATGTCCCTTCTGCTCCAGCTGTCTGGATACAACCCAGTCTGGAGTAGGGAGGCAGCAATGCAAAATTTGCCATTGGAGGGCTCTATGTGACGTGGGCATCATGTGTGCATAGTGTGCCCATTTGAAGTCGGACCAGTCAATCGTGAGGAACACTGAGTCCCTCTCCCATCTGTTTTGGATTACTTGGGCTACAAGATGTTTTTTGTGCAGCACGCGGTACCCCTGTTTGACTGTGTATTGCCACAGTATTTGTGACTTGGTTTCCCCTATTCTTGGCCATTCCCAATCGGCAGGATCGAAGGGGAGCACGCAGATGGGGGTGGCAGGCTCAAATGCGTGATAAGTATGGTCTGGACCTTCAAAAACTCGGATTCTAATCAGGCCGGCCCAGTTAACCGTTTCGTCATCACCCTCGGACCTCTGTAATGGGGACCATCTGGCTTGTTGGTCCGTTATTTGATAGGCTTGAAGGCTGACATCGTTTACCTTTTTGTCCACCACTTGCCATACCATCGTCTTGCCGAGGAGGCTCTTGTAGTGCACCACCTAGTCATGTTTTTTAATCGTTGGACCCTTTTTCAGTCGAGCAAGCCAAGCGAGGGGGATGGTCGTTTGGATGGACTCCAGTTTCTCAGTCCTTCGTTGGACATGTTTGAGTTCAACTCGGTCTTTCAGTTGTTCTTCAGTTTTCCATTGGCCCTTTCTGTTGTCCCATATGTCCCCTATCGTCAAGATTCCTCTGGCTACCCATGGACGCCAATGGGATCCTACTGCAAGTTGTAGCGGGGTTCTGTTGACGTCTAGAATACTCGGGTTTCCAAAGAGAGACTGCCTTCTTATTTCCTGCCAGCGTGGTTGAGGGGGGAGAGGGGAGGGGCCCATTATCCTCCACAGTTTGATGAGATTCGGCCAGTCTGAGAGCGGATCGTTAACTGTGTCTCTTCTGGTCTGGATTTGTGGAGAGTCATCCCCTTCGTTTGCAGGTGGGCCGGGTACGGATCAGGCGGCGTTTGTGAACCACTGCAAGGGGTGTACCGTTTTTTCAACGAGGGAGGGGGGTGTCAGGTTGGCAATTTGGATCATTGCATCTTGCGCCCACTGGATTTCATTACCCAGAAGGATTCGGATAATGACTTTAAATGAAAGGGTCCTCAATTGGTTCTCCGGTTCTAGCACTGTCAACCCTCCACGCGCCCCAGACTGGGCAATGTATTTGCATGTCACTCTGGATATGAAAGTTTGATCTTCGTGGTCATTTTTTCAAATATAGGTTGCTGCTGCCGTTCTCAGTTGTTGCAGGTGCTTGGGGTGGATCGGCCAGCATGCCGCCTTGTACCAAATGGCGGAGAAGATTGCCGTGTTAATTGTCAGGGCCCTCCATCGCTAGCAAGGCGGAGGTATGGAGGCCTTTCCATCTTGCTAGCGATGCCAGGGCGTCCTCCACCAACGAAGCCCCATGGTCCCTCGGGGGGCCCTGTGCCATAAGTCTGACTCCCAATATCCAGATTGCTTCCTCCTTTCGTTTCCACAAGATGGCTGGCTCCGGCGGGGGGGCGTCACCCCTGGGGTGCAGCCACCACCCCTCAGTCCTTGATCCCCAATTGACTACCATATCAGAGGTGACGGAGAAAACTTGAATGATGTGGACAAGGGCATCGATGGAGGATTTGTTGGCCTTTGTAAGCATTGTCAGGTCGTCCACAAACATGGAGGTCATAGGGATCAGATGGTGGGGGATCTCTGGCACGATTTTCTTTTCTATTTCTGGGTTAGCCCTTATGGATGCTGCCAGTGCTTCCATAACTATCACGAACAGCTGGGGGGCAATGGGGTCGCCTTGCCTGACTGAGCGTTGGAGGGGGAATGGGTTAGACAAGTGGCCATTCACCATTATGTTGGTTGAGGCTGTGCGGTGAAGGGTATCCACACATCTACAGATATTCGATCCAAAGTTCATTTTAAGGCGGCATAGATCGAAGAATGTCCAATCGACGTGGCCATATGCCTTCTCAAAGTCGATGAAGAGGACTGCCGCTTCCTTACCTCTCTGGCGTGCGTATTTGACCGTCTCATTCACCAGCAAAATGCTGTCTTGTATATTCCTTTCCGAGATAAAGCCGGACTGGTCCGGGTGTATGAGGTGTTTCATGTTGGGTAGCATACATCTCGTCAGTGCCTTGGCTACCATTTTGTAGGGCACCGGCAGCAGTGTTATCGGCCTATGGTTCCTGATCTCATTCCTTGCTCCCTTTTTGTAGATCAGGGTGGTGACCCCCTGGTTTAGAAGATCTCCACTGCAGACGTACCCTCCATGAGGACTGTGTTTATGTAATCCATGAGATCGATGCCAAGAAGTCCCCAAGTGGCTATCCAAAATTCTTTTGGGAAAGAGTTCAGGCCCGGTGTTTTCTGTTCATCCATCTGTTGGAGGGCAGTGTATATTTCAGAGGAGGTAACCGGAGCGTCCATTGTTTCTTTTTGGGATTGAGATAGTGTGAGCTGTCACTGTTCGAATGCTTTTGGAGAGTCCAATAGATGGGCAAAGCTGCTGCAAACAGCCTGCAAACAGCCAGAATTTGAGAGTGCTCAGGCCTGCCCATGGAGCATCCATGCGAATTTGCCAGTTGAGAGCAGGTCCTTCCAAACACATCTCGACAGCGGACTGTGCCCAAGTGTGGATGAAAGCACGTCCTAACCCTTCTCGACACAAAAAAGCTCTTTCAGAAGAGACGAGCCTGCTTACCACCTCCACCGTAGTACACCTTCAGTTAGATCAGATAGCGGGCTGTGGCAGACTGCTTTGTCAGACACATAGAACACATGGGACACGTGTGTGTGTGTGTGTGTGTGTGTGTGTGTGTGTGTGTGTGTGTGTGTGTGTGTGNGTGTGTGTGTGTGTGTGTGTGTGTGTGTGTGTGTGAGAGAGAGAGAGAGAGAGAGAGAGAGAGAGAGAGAGAGAGAGAGAGAGAGAGAGACTCGGTGGAGAAAAAAGGGAGGGGAAGAATAATGCAGACGGAAAGCGCCAACTAGGTATATTTCATTTGCGTCCATATCATATTCTCCCACATCTTACTGTCAGTGACTGAAAAAAATTGCAGCTGTGGAGTTGAAGGAGACCTATTTGCAGCTACTGTCCTCACCCGAATAGAGCGACCCATCATTATAGCCATATCTGGTTCAACTTTCAGTCTAGGTACAGCGGTGTTGTACTCGGGTGAAGACGGGTTTATTGCCAGCAGGCAGTTAAAAGATGGGTTGGGTGTTATGAGCGGCTCCAAGGGACAATGGAGTCCCAGAACGGCAACAGAAACTAGGGAACAACAATCAGCAAATCCTGTGTGACAAGATCGATCAAACGGGATAGCACTCCCATGGTGCCACCGATACTTAGCCGCCTTCCCAGCACAAAAAAGGAATGAAACCATTGAACACATCTTCATGCAGTGCCCGGTGGCTTTGTTGACATGGCGGTGGTGGGACCGCATCTGGAGAAAAACGATACCAGACACCCCCTGGCCATGGTCTTGGCAAGCCATACTGGCAGGACATTGCCCGACAATGGAAAATGCCCCTGCCTACGTAAGTAACCTGTATAGCCTGGGTAGACGGTCGGTCCTATGGGCACTCTGGTGGCAGCGTTGCCTTCTGGTCTTGGAGGGGGTAAAGATTGAGGGCCCTGAATTGACAGGGCAGATAAAGGAATTAGTGCAGATGGAGCTCATACGTAGATGGGGTGACCTTAAGCCACAGTTAGAGATCTTTCAGACAGACCGAGATATTAGGAGGTTGGTTACGGATTTCTGCATGGAGTGGCTGGGCGGCCAACGGGGTGGATGGATGGCGCAAATAGAGTGGACAGGGGATCAGACCGCGGTGTTGAATCAAGAAATCCCAAGGGATTACAAACTCCTTTTCAATGATTGGACCCACATTGATCCCGCCTTCCCGATGAGACCCTCATCTGATTTCCCAGACCTGTTCCCTCCCCACCCCTCTCTGACAGAAATACTTGTTTGACCAGGCTGCAATAAGACGACAAGCAGGCGGCAAGCCTCCCTGGTGCCCCCCGGGTGAGGCTTGTCAAATGCTCTCAGGCTCTTCTCAATTTATCATGTTGCTCTCGAGTAGCACACCACCTGCTCAGTTAATCCCCTGGAAATCAGGGCAATCAATTCTGGCAGGATGCTTACGTTCCACGGTTCCACAAATATAGTGCACCTGTTCAGTCAATCCCCTGGCAATCAGGTTACCGTAATCAATGCTGGCAGGATGTCATTTTACACAGGTTCTGATGGAGACTCAGGTTTTTTTATGTGACAAAAAGGGACGGTGGACCCCATTTCCAGCAGGTGCGGCTCCCCACCAATAGACTGGAGCGGAAAAAAAAAAAAAAAAGATCTATCAATGGGACGCTGGACCTGGTTTCCAGCAGGTGCTGCTCCCCACCCATAGATGGAGCAGCCCGACAGACAAGCCATCAATTCTGGCGGTTCTCGTACCTCCGCTGGGATAGAGCTAGGGCACAAGGGCTTTCAAAAAAAAAAAAAAAAAAAAAAAAAAAAAGATGCAGCATGCAGGTCTGATGACTCTGATCCAACACCACATCAAAAATTATTTCAGGATAACCTCTGTTTTTTCTTTTTTCTTTTTTGCTTTTTCTTGAAAAACTCATAATGCGCAGGGCCACTATTCTCAGGCTGGAGATGTATTTCAGTCTAAGCTCTCGTTTTATATCAGGCCTAAGTGAAGCTATGATGATTTTCTTTGTTTTGGAAGGCTTCATGTATGAAAAGATGAGCAATGTGAATCACAATAAACCAGATTAGAGGTGGTGAAAGCCCAATGACTTAACTGTAGAACTTTACACATATTATCTGCTCCAGCTGTGTATATTACACATATCTGCTCCAGTTATACACGTTCAAGCCTAACGCCCTGTGCTGTCTTCCGGTCGGAGTGATTAAAATGCGGGAAAAAAGGCCCTGAAAGAATCAGCAAGATGGGGTGTGCCGAATTTTTTTGGAAAATTGAGTGTAGAGACACATACAAAACTGAAATCTCCCGTGTGGTCCCAGTTTTAGTGAGAAATGACCATCCCCGTGCAGGAAAGGAACAGGCGTGCACAATTTTCAAACGTCTTCATAATCCAAAAAGTATCTTTGGACCTCCATACAGGCTACTCTACGTCTTTTTGAACGGAAAGGCAGGGTTACGCAAGAAGGGTCCTTTTCGAATTAAGTCCCGTCGCCACTTGCTGCAAAGCTCAGAGTCCGACGTGGAAGGCCGCATCCTGGTCGCTCTATCTTTGAACTCGTCTTCACCACGTGTCTGCACTGTTTGGTATTGGAAACCCCTTTCCCGATAGCAGTCGGTGCGGCAACAATCGCTGCAAAGGGTATTGGGCCGATGGGTTGCCACTGCCGTCCACAGGATGACAATCAACTCGTTAAAAGGCAATAAATTATAAGGAATAAGGCGGGTAATGAGTATCGACGATCACAAACCCAGCACCCACGAACCCTGAACACCTCGTCTCAGGAGGGAAATAATAACGTCCTCCGATCTTTGCGACGGCTTCTCGTACGTCCCACTCACATACACGTGGCCTTTCCTCGCAGTACGGGAATGGGCGCTGTGGGAGTACGAGAAGTCGACCCCTAGTCCAAATCGCATAAGCTAGCTAGATTCGATCAGATAAAAAATGCAACTGTCTACCACTCATTAGAGGGAGAGAGGAAACAAGTAAAAGTTTGAGTAAATCATGAATGGAAAGAAAACAACATCAAAGTCTTACTCTATCCAAGTCATCAAAACAGCAGTTCAGCCGATGCATACAAGGAGGTGCTTCTCTCCTGACTTGTTTTTGTGCTCCAATGAGTTCGCCCGACGAAACTAGAGCATAAAAAACGAGTAGAGGCAAAAGATCACGCATACATCAATCATCATCAGGAACACGCATCATTCATTATGCACAGAGGAGTGGGGAAAGAAAGACAAGGCCACTCGAGCTCGCCAGCCTCCTAAGTTCAACGACGCCCGCCCCGTGAGATCCGATTGAACATAAGGAGACGGGCGGGGTGAGGTCCCAGAAGTTGTTAGGGGCAAGGAAGACATCAGGTCATTCAATCATCAATCATGGAGGGAAACAAAAAGAAAGAAAGAAAGAAAGAAAGAATTTCAAAGAGAGAGAGAGAGAGAGAGAGAGAGAGAGAGAGAGAGAGAGAGAGAGAGAGAGAGAGAGAGAGAGAGAGAGATGACGAAGACGTAGCTCGACCGAAGAAGGGGAATAAAGAGCAAGACAGAGTTACAAGCGCACAAGCACATCTGAAGAAAACTGGCACTTCGCCATGAACTTAGCTTCCCAGATAAGAGAAGAACGAAGAACAAGGCATGCAAGCCTTCTGCTCTTATATCATGGCCCCAGACCGTGCAACCACTCGTACACACACACCTTCCTTACTGAGGCACTGGCAATCCCGGCAGCCACGCACCAACCTCCATACCACAGTGATCGTCACCCCGCCAACTTAGTTTCTACACCGACTTGCCCAGATCCCGAAGTCCGTCGCGGCCACCCCACCAATAGCAGTCCCCTGTGTCTCCGCAGGTGATGGGAGGCGTGACGAGGGCTTTCATTATCACCTGACTTCAACCTGACTTCAGTGCTTTGCTCTTTTTGCAATCTTTTTTTTTTTTGTGGAAAAACGTCCCTGAGCCTTACCCTGGTGCCGATAAGAGCAGTCCCCTTAGGCCGTGTGCGCTGATAAGAGGTGTCCACACGCTGCCGGGGTTTTAACCCACACCCTCAGACCACGATGCACATTTACAACCAGTGCTCTACCCACTGAGCTATTGGACATGGGACTTGAAGAGAACACTACCAGATAAGCTAAATTGAGCGTCCCTGGGAATGCCAGTGGTGATTGCTCTTATCAGCACCCCTACCATCCACTCGGGCTGTTTTCACCAAAAGAACAAAAAAAAAGGAGTGGTGGTGCAAGCACACACTCGTAGCACTCTGGGTATGACTCAATTCTGCCCTAATAAAATGAGATCTGAAATTGTGAAGAAAATTATGAGGCAGCACTTACGACTGACGGAATATGATCTCACTCACTGACAGAGCCAATACTCACAAATTCGTCACAACAGAACTTCTTCAGCTGGTTCTGGACGTAATTGCATTTGGATTCATCCAGGACGTTTCTGGATGTAATTGCAGTTGGATTCATCCAGTAGGGAGGGTAAGTGACATCAGATACATCCAGTGGTGCTTCACCGGGACCTACTTGAGGAGTTCCCTTGAAGAGTCGGGGGCTCCACTGCCGGTTTTGCCCAAGTTCCTTTTCAGAGATTTTGCCTAGCTTGCTCCGCAGCAATAGATTGAACCCATCATCCAGACTGCTACCGTCTTCACCCGAATACAACGCGCTGCCAGGGTCATTATATCTGTATCTGGTGCAGCATTGAATCTCCATGCATCAATAATCAACGTACATTGTATTCAGGTGAAGACGGTAGTGGCGAGTGCTCTTATCCCCACCACTAGCATGCCTGGCGGATGTTTAGAATAAAATAATTAAAAATCGAAAGGAGGAGTTTCGCTCAGCTTCACTGCAATTCAGTTCGCCTGCGTTGCCCACAATCCGAATCAGAGGTCCTCAACTTGAAGAGGCCGCAGCACCGTATTCTTTTCAAAAAACTCTTGTGCACCTCTATTCAAGCAGCGACTGCACTGAGGCCATCCTGTCACGGGGCCATCCTATCCGGTACTGCCCCTGATATGACGGCATAATTGGGTTTGACAAAACTCCCAATGAGTAACGAAGTCCGTGGGTGGTGGAGCCTCATGGATTATTAGGAATGCAGCGCTGTACTCCGAAGTGGTATGGGTTTCGTGCTGACACCCATGGGTGGGTTTCCGATTTCGTGCTGACACCCACGGGCCGATGTGTGGTGTACTGGTGCTTTAAGACCCAGTTCCGGCTGCCCTCGAAAACAACAAATCCGCACCCGCATTCACGATTTCCCTTGCTTTGGAGCAACATTCACTGAAATCGTCACGGTGACTGAAACGCATTATCAAACTGACCACGGTGACTGGGCCCTAGTTTTCCCAATTCAGGGGGTAAAGGTGGAGGGAGTTGTAGTGAGACTCCTCAGAGAATGCCCATGGAGCAGCACTAGGTCTTGAAGTTCTAGATTCTACAAATTTCCTACGATCTTCACACGAATAGAACACGTGGGGGGTCATTATAGCTCCGCTTGGGGCAACTTTCAGTCAAAGTACGGAGGAGAACAAGCCATGATCTAAGATTCTACAAGTTCCCTAGGATCTTCACACGAGTAGAACACGAGGGTGTCATTATGGCTGGGCATGGGCCAACTTTCAGTCTAAATAGGGAGAAGCACAACTCATACATTCTACAAAATTTAATTTTTCCACGATCTTCACACAAACAGAACATGCGGGGGTAAAAAAAAAAACAAAAAAGGACATGCGGGGGTCATTATAGCTGAGCTTGGGGAAGTTGGGGCGACAACTTTCAGCCTAGATACATCAATAATGAGCAGGTGTTGTACTCGGGTGAAGGGTATGATCTTAGTCAATCATTTGCAAACGAGTCCATTCGCCATCATTGCATCCATGACCCTTCGTTCCTTGCTCGGGCAAGGTCCCACTTGCCATGATTTGGCAAATATTGGCCATTGATGCTCCTCATAAGTTCGTAAGACGGCAATGGATTCTCTTTTTTTTTAATGAGGGAAAAAAAAAAGATGGCAATAGACGGGAGGACGTGTGCGAATTTACCTGCAGTGGTGGTTGGATTGGCGGGGTGACTATCGCCAAAGGTTTCACAGGGTGGGGGACAATGGACTGTGGGTAGCTGCGCGACTCATGGATATTTCGGTGGGTTTCTGGCAGTATGCCACGTGTGCAAGAGCGGCCGGGGGTAACGTAGTTCCACTTTTATTGATAACTTTTTTTTTTTGCTCTCTTTTTCTCTCTTGTTCATGGAAGTGGGAAGTTCTGGGCGTGACGCCGGTGACGGTTTGCTTTCACAAAAAAAAAAAAAAAAAAAAAAAAAAAAGGAAAAGAAAAGAAAAAAAGGCTTGTATTACTTTGTAATTTAGTATGGTCAGTATGACCTTGCCCACGTTCTTCTCTTCTTTTGCTCGTACAAGCGAGCCAGCACTTTTCATTTCATTTCATTTCATTTTTTAGACCTCCACCACCCTTACCTCCGAGCCTATTTTTCCTGAGGAGAATCATGGTGCTCGCCGAAAAGAGACAATGAACCGGCGGGGGCGCAATTTTTTTTCCTTTTTTCGCTGGCTGCACAGCCATTACGTTCCACCAGCCCCGAACCCCTAAACATGAGGTGTGCTTGCAGCTCAGGCAAAAGAACTTGCCTGGGAGAGGTAGTGGTGGCTTAAGAGAGGGGAAAGGGGGGGGAGCTGTCATCAGATATAAGAGCCATAAGAGCCATTATTTGCCACCCTGCACATAAAGGTAGTGCCTGGCCTCCACTGGTGATATGTTCATGATAAGAAGGCAAAAAAGATGCAAATGATAACAACCATGCTCATGATTTCAAGCGGAGTCTCACTCTATCTCCTTCTCTTCTCCTTCTTTCTTTTTTTTTTGTTTTTTTTTTTGGCCTCACTCAATCACCAAAGGGCAAAAAAATTGCAGGGTTGACGAAGTCAGGACAGCTGCCCGGTTTTGGCCATTTCTGTGCCTGGACGAATCCCAACGCCTGTACCTATACTGGGTATTGGTACCAGATTTTCCTTTTGCGGGTTGTTTGTGGAGAAATTCCCAGCCTCCCCTCTTTTTGGTGTGGTAATAAAATGAGCTGAGTCTCACCATTACTTGGCCCATAGATCAGCCACAGGCCTTCCCTGTTAATGCGCCAACACCTTAGGGGGTCGGCCAAGGGAAGGCCCGCTCGGTGCTTGAAGGCCGGGTGCCAGTTTTCTCGGCATGACACAACAAAGATAACCAAAAACTTGAAAAAAAAAAGAAAAGAAAAGCAAATAAAAAACAGAAAACACGCACGAGCGAGCGAGCGAGCAAGAGAGAGAGAGAGAGAGAGAGAGAGAGAGAGAGAGAGAGAGAGAGAGAGAGAGAGAGAGAGAGAGAGAGAGAGAGAGAGAGAGAGAGACATAGAAGGAGCCACGGCCATGATGGGAGGAGAGCCATGCGGGGGAGAACCGTGTGGGGGAAAACCGTGCGGCGGGGAAAGCTGCGACGGGGGAGAATGAGTTGCGTGAAGGGGAGGGTTGCGCAAGCCTATCCGAGTTGCGTNAGAGAGAGAGAGAGAGAGAGAGAGAGAGAGAGAGAGAGAGAGAGAGAGAGAGACCCAACGGTGCTTGAAGGGTCTAGGCCTGCAGTGGACAACCGATGTCCATGGTGGATAACGGTGTCCCTCCCAAACTCAGATTTCTCTAAGTTGAGATGGAGCTGCACATCCTTGAGGATCTTCAACACTTCCTCAAGATGTCTCATGTGCTCCTCCGAATTTATGAAGATTAATATGTCATAGATATAAAAAACAACAAATTGATTGTTCTGACTGCGAAACACCTTGTCCATAAAACTTTAGAAGGTGGCCGGTGCATTCATGAGACCGAAGGGCATGATGGTAAATTCGTACAGCCCATTGCGAGTTTTGAACGCAGTCTTGTGCTGGTCTGCAGGGTTGACTTCAATCTGGTGGTAACCAGGCATGAGGTCGATCTTGTTGAAGACCTTGCATCCACCTGCAACATCAAGCGAATCATGAATGAATTAAAAAAATCGGTGCACCGAATTCGGATTCGCTCGACTGGATTCATCCTTTTTCAAGCATGTCATCGATCTGTCTTCGCAACTCCTCAAATTCGCCTGAGCCCATTCGATGACACTGACTCACAACCTTTTGGAGGACTGTTGCCTTCTATCACCTCGATCTTGTGTTGGACCGGACGCACGAGAACTCTGCGTGGTTCAACCAAAACTTCACTATCGGATTGCATAGGTGCAGCCAAAACAACAGGATTTAAAACAGAACCGTTTGGACTAAAAGTAGATTCGGCAGAGGTAGAAGTAGTTACATTGGAGGTAGAAACAACATGCAAAGTAGAACCATTATGTTCAACAAAAATAGAAGGAACACGAGCAGGCCTAACAAAAGCCATATATATTTGTTCATCATCTTTATGTCTGCGTTTTTTTTTGCAAATTTTCATTGCGTTGAGAAAAGTCACGTGAGACTCACGAGGCTCGTCCATGAGGACTGGACGCTCTATCCCCGTGACATCTTTGACCATGAATTGTGAGTCTTTCTACGTGGTTCTTCTTGAGCATTGGGGTTGCAACCAGCGCATGCCAATAACCACGTTTAAGGGACACTTACCAATGACATGGAAGTTCACCCCATGTCTGATTGTCTGGTCTGCATCAAAGGTAGTACGCACACCTTTAACTTCATGCGTGAATATGACAACCTCTTGGTTGCCCACTTGGATCCGACAAGGATTCTGCAAAGTCACTTGCTTCATTCCCAAGTGTGCCTTACGAATGTTGTATGGTGAGAAGTAGTTGGAGGTTGGGCCACAATCAGCCAATGCACGGATGTATCGGCCATTAATGGGGAGATTGAAGAAGATCGACTTCATTTTTTCCTGTTCACGCTCTTGCTTCATCTAAGCGCAGCGCAGAAAGAGAGCATGAAAGTCAATTTTTTCCAACTCAACCCAAGGCTCCTTGTAGAGGATATGCAATTTATCGGTCTTGGAATGGGCATCAGATGAGGTCTCAAAAGAGAGTTGTTGAGTGAGATTAGAGTCCGTAAACGGATCTTCACGTACTTGTTCAACCTCGCCTGCAGCAGAATGTGTTGATAATATCTCTACCCCCTTTGTTGGTTTCCTTGCTGTAATATGAAACACTGTTGGACTGAATGTCCCGGTTTTGTACAATCTAGACAAACCTCTTTGAAATTTTTGATTTTGTGTTTCCACTCACTTTCGTTGATCCGGAGATCTACCCATGGTTTCATGGAAGTATCCTCCGGTTTGGGTGAAATTTTTGCTCCTTTCGGGACGTGAATAGTGTCAGTATTGTTCTTCAGTGAGTTCCTCGGCCCCTTACTCTTGAAGGTAGTTTTTTTAAAGATATTCATTGATTCATCATCATCTGCAGTTTCAAACCCGTAAGCCGAAGAATACGTCAGGTCAACATCTTACTCTTAATCGTCGCCAATAGTAGAATCATCTACATTAGTTCGATCATCGGACTCCAGCATGTCGTGTGATGCAAAATTGTGGTTGCCTCCATGTCGTCTGCAGCCAAAGGTTTTTTTGATGCTACCTGTTGTGTGTAAGAGGTCTTATGCCTCTAACCTGATTATGTCCTTCATGAGGGAAAGTCATTTTGTGTATTCGTCGAGTCTTGGCCCACGACAATAATTTTGTAATGTTCGAGGGTACCGTGCCTTTAACAACATCTAGACATAATTGTGTTATCATCTCCGAGACGGGTGTGGTGAGATGTGCCATCAGGTCTTTCATACTCTTGGTCCACTTGTTACGCTTGACATAATCAACTCTGTATCTAACCCATGCAGGAGCATGTGGATCCTGATACCATTTAAATTCATTTAATAAAGAGTTCCTCGAGCGCAATGATTTTTTTGGCCTTCAACCACTTGTTCATGTCTAGTCTGGTGTATCTGCCCTGTATGACTTCGAACTCAACCCAACTTCGAACCTTGGGCACTACATTGGTTCCCACGACAACCGATTGAATAACCGGGGGAGTTCCAAAAATGTCGACGTATGTTGGCATAACCATGAGCCAGGACATGACATTGTCCTTTCCGTTGTATCTGCGCGGTAACACAGCAGGACCAGGCTCCACAAATATTAAAATTGGGGTTGCACCAGCTGCACACCTTTCTGCACCGCTACTTTGTCCAGCATCAGCGGAAGGTGCAACTGTTACATGTTTCATATTCATGAAGTTTAAGGATGAAGAAGAGAAGAGAGGGGCATAGGTGATAGACAAGGCAACAGGATTCGATGCATTTGGCAGAAGTGGGTTCCGGGGTTAAGATAAGCCTGGTGTAGTTATGAAATTTTCTGCAGTTGATCACTGTGAGCCTTCTCCTTCCGGGCTATGGTTTCCCTCCAATCTTTTACCTGATCAAACAGTTGGGAAACCAAGCCAGCGAGAGGGTCCATCGCGCGACAATCGATTAGTACTAGTCCTCGCATGTAGGTGACCGATTGTGCCTCTATCTCATCATCTGGTAAGGAGAGAACAATTTTGAACACATCCTTATGACCTTATACAATGGCCTTCCTTCTGACGTCTCTTCCTCCAACTTCGCCTAATTTTTCAGTGCACTCTCATAGAGGGTTTTAAATAGCAGTTTATCCACTGCGTCTACGACATCTATTTGTGTCTTCAGACTCACTGAACCTTTTACCGTTGCTACTGCCATGTTAGTCTTATTGAGGATTTCAACATGCAAGTAAGAAAAGGTGTGGGCAAGTTTCTCAAGGTAAGCACTCTCTGCCCTTTTCTTCGGACGAACACTCCGTTTACCTTTTCTGACACCCTTAACAAAAACGCTCAGTACTCTCTCTTTCTCCTTGCTCTCTCTTTTCTTTATGATCGTGTAAGTACAGTCATTTGTCAACCCAATGAAATAAAAAAAAACAGTTAGAAGAGAAGGTAGAAATCCTAGCCGGAGTGACAATTCATGTAGACTGGAGAACAGATAAATAATAATAATAATAATAATAACAACAACAACAACAATAATAATAATAATAATAATAATAATAATAATAATAATAATATTAATATTAATAATATTAATAATAATAATAGTAATGAGAGAGACCTGATTCAACGACATAGTCTGATTCGACTACATATGAGATCCCCTTAAGCCTGGCTGGACTCAGTCTCATGAAACTACAACAAATCAGATTCAAAGTATACTACACAATGCAAGAGAGAATTGAGTGGTGTCTAAGGTGAGAGTTAAGCGGCGGACCGTGTGATAAAGTTTGTGAAACATCTCAGCTGAGATCCCCTCCGCAGCAAGTGTCCTGGTCCGAAAGCATTAACTTCGATTCCCAACAAGGTAGGGCAAGGTGACTGACATCAACAAATTTGGGCCTAAGGGACCCTTCTTGTTTGAGCGCTGTCCCATTGGGTCCAAAAAGGCCCCAGTTGAGTCAAGACAAGGTCCCAACTAAGAAGAGTTCCACAAAGATCTACTTTTTGTCCCTACCATAATAAAAAACGAATTTCAACTTCAGAAATACCTACAGACTACAACCGTTCAGAATGAAATAACTAAAGTACTAAAGAAAGATATTATGACATTGCGCATAAGATACTCCATCCATTCACTCATCAGGTGAGAAAGCAGTTCACACACTTCAACACAACATCAAGACCATAGAGGATGGGAGAAAAACCCAGAATACCCCGACAAGCAGTCAATTCCATGCACACACACATGGGCACCCTTGTGGCATGGCACTTACCTGAGTGGCCAGACTCTTGGGATGAAATGAAACTCACCCCCCTTCTCACATAGTCCTCCTAACCCAATTAGCATCCTCTACACTATTGTTCTATCATCTCAGAGGGTCAACATCAACCCCAAAGTACAACGTCGGATCCCCCGTCGATGTTGAAGATCGAAGTAGCAACTTGCAGTCTGTTGGTGCAGATATGGCTGCCACCCTCAAGCTCGCCTAACTTGAGGGAAACCCTAAGCCCCATAAAAACCCCGTTTCGTTTTCTTGATTTTCGGTATCGCGTTCTTGGCTCCCATCTTTCGGAAAGCTTTTTTGACTCCTGGGTTCTGCTTTTTCTTTCTGCAATTCGGGAAATACATAGAAAATTACGTGCGCCTTAGCGAGCGCACTGGGAATTGGGCTCGGCAGTTGGGAATTCCGGGATAAGCAGAACTTCGATGTGTTCTTTCCGTATCTGTCAATGTTCTTGGTCGCGTCGGGGAAACTCTTAGAATTTTGTACGAATATGAATAGGCGTAGATTTTTCTTTTTCTGCGCCGCCTTTTCGCGCGCGGATATGATGATTTCAATTTTGAATTAGGCTGTAATTGTTTCGGTGCCTTTTTCTCTCTTTTTGTTGACGGCGCCGCGCGTGCAAAGCTTTCTCCTCTATGCCCCCCGCATCTCTCCCTCCCGCGCTCCTTTCCCCTTCTCCCTCCTCTTTCTCTCGCCTCGTAACTGTTTTCTTTCTCTCTCTCCCTCTCCCGCCTTGCTCTTTGCGCGCCCCTTTTCCTTTCTTGATCATCTGAATCTTGGACCCGTCTTGCGCCACTTCTCGCGCCTTTTTCTCCCCTCCCCCTCTGAGTCTGGCGCCCGACGCCCGGTCGATCCATCGATAACTCCCGCTCGCTAATCAGGTGCGTGGATCAATAAGACCTTCCTATTGCGTGGCGAATCTGATTGGTTGAACCTTGAGTTCGAGGGATCAACATGGCATTCGCAGAGCA
The DNA here is from genome assembly GCA_003427395.1 of Chara braunii. Lineage (NCBI taxonomy): Eukaryota > Viridiplantae > Streptophyta > Charophyceae > Charales > Characeae > Chara > Chara braunii. The sequence goes on from BFEA01001128.1 coordinate 39,636, forward strand.
TTCTTCTCAAAGTCTTCTCCTCCTGCTTCTCCTCTTACACCTCAGCTTTCCCGTCGCTTTCTCCCCCTTCTATCTCCCCTATCGCAACTATAAAACCCGCAACCGCGTCCGCAAATCTCTCGTACGTTCTCGACTCTCAAGCCAGTTTCTGGGAAGCAATGGCTAGGCAGAGTGTTTGATGCGAGTCGGAAAGTCATGTCGGGCTGACGATAGGCTGGCCGGTTGCGCGCTGGATCGCCACGACGGACTGTGGGATCTGGGCGAACCGTGTCGAGTCTACGATAGCGGGTGACGATCGCAGTGTTGGGAGTTAGCACGCGGCGACCGGGATCGTCGGTGCGGGTACGAGGACCGATGATTGGAGTTGAGTGAGTTATTGGCCCGGGGCCATATTGGAATTAATGGCGAATGCGCCTTTGTTGTTGTGGATCTTTCTCTATGAACTTCCTTCTTTTGGGTTGCGTCATCTCCTATCTAGACTCTCTCTCCCCCTCCCCCTCACCTTCCCCTTTCTCCTTTATCTTTGAATGATGATGTGTCTCGATGCTTCTCTCTCTCTCTCTCTCTCTCTCTCTCTCTCTCTCTCTCTCTCTCTCTCTCTCTCTCTCTCTCTCTCTCTCTCTCTCTCTCGCGCTCGCTCGCTCTCTCTCCCTCTCTTTCCCTCTTCTGGATGAGCATGAATCTTTATGCTTTCCTTTCGTGAAAGAACTTCTTCCGGAACTCTTCCATTAGTTTCCTGGGTAATCCTCCTACGCAAGGACCCCGTCTTCTTGTCTTGTGAACGGTGGATGCGTGTGTATTGTGCAAGCGATCCATCTTTTCCTGTGCACGGCTCATTTTTCGCATCTTCCACAGTGAATGAATGTATGGAAATGCGCGTCTCTTTGGCATTGATTAGATGATCGTCGTCGGGATTTTGTCCGAGAATGCAAGAGTGTTTAGATCTGTAGCTTTGAGTGCACTGCGCATGCCATCTGCCTTATGATGTCCGGCATCGACAGCCGAACCACGAGGCGGCCTCGAGAAACAAGGCGCCTGGGATCAACGTCGCGCTGACTCATTAAACCTGAGTCGCGGATCAGTCCCTTAGTTATATGCATGATCAAGCTATTGACGTGTCTTCTTTCTCTCTCTCTCTCTCCCTCTCGTGTTGAAGGAAATTGTTTATGAGTTGCGCGAGTGTTTTCTTTTCTTGATAACGTCGCAAGGTCTTTACAATTGATTGATATGTGGACTGACCAGTACCCTCCAATCGGGCACCAGCCTCCCGTACCTCTCGTCCCAACACGGCCTTTTCCGTATAACGAGGGAAGGACACGTGTATGTGAGTGGGACGTGCGAGAAGTTGTTGCACAGATCGGCGGACGATACTACTTCCCTCTGGCAAATCGTTGTTCAGGGTTCGTAGAGGCTGGGTTTGTCATTATCGACACGCACTTCCCACCTCACTCGATATTGTTGCCATTCAACGAGTTGATTGTCATCCCGTGGACGGCAGCAGAACCCCACTGGCCGCGCACTCTATGCACCGAATGCTAGCGTTTTGAGCGCTACGAATCCAGGGGTTTCCACTACCGTGTGCGGAGTGAAGACGAGCATAAAGAAAGAGCCACGCGGCCGAGACCATCCACGTCGGACTCGGAACTGACCATCGAACGACGACGAGATTTGATACGAAAATGAGACACGCGGAGCGTGCCAAAGCCTTTCCGTTCTAAACGACGGGCTGTAGCTCGGTGGGAGACCGACAATACTTCTTGGATTGAATTTGGATTCTTCTCTTTTCACGCTGTGTCCGCGCGCGCATTCCGCGACGCGCGAAAAAAATGGACTTGCTTCATCAGACCAACACGGGGGATTTCAGTTCCATCTGTGTCCCCACACTCAATTTCCAAAAATCCTTGGCACAACCCATCTTGCTGGTTTTTTGGGCCTCTTTCCGCACGCCTAACACTCCGAACGAAAAACAGCACAGGGCGTGAGGTTAGGACGTCACAGAAGACCGGGAGCTTCCACCTTGGCTATGGTGGAGCCTGACGGGTAGGAGGAGGAAGAAGGGGGCTAGGGAGGAGAGTGGCGAGGTACCTAGCTGGCTATGGTGGGCACCAACTTCATCACCTTCTTAGGTATTGCATCTGGAAGGCCCCAGTTGCGGTTGGGGTAGTCTGCCAAAGCCTCGGCCTTTGAGAGGGAAGGAGAAGAGTGTCCATGGCTATGGTGGACCTCATGTGGTGCTTTCAGTAGAAGAGGGATTCGAACATTGATTCTGGTCCAGCCATTCAACATTATTATTATTATTATTATTTATTGTTTGAGTAAGAGGGGAGAAGAAAAGGAGGAGGAGAGTGGTTGGCTAAGAAGAAGGGAATTATCATTGATCGTCGCTGCTGTATATCTTCTTCTTCTTTCTTTCTTCTTCTTGTTTTTTTCCCCCTCTCTCTCCTTTCAAGTTCATTCATTTCTTTTTGCAATTGGAGGACATTGTACTTTCTCATGAATGTGTACTACAAAACTGGCCAGGATCGTAATATTGGTATCAGAGTGGATTCTACTTGCTGGAGAGAGTCGACTTTGCCACCATAACCCAAACCTGAGTGGTTAGGGCTAACCACTTAGGGTTAGGGTAGGAAGTTAAGGTCAAGTGGGGCAGCGTGGTGAAAGAGGAGCTGCTCCTACCTAGCTGGGTCATGTAGGGTCTACGATAGACCCAGCCAGGTTGCTAGAGTGTGTGTGTCCAGCCAGAGTCTGTGTTGACGCTAACTTCAATTGCAATTGTCTGTTGCTGGAATCCTCGATGGTCGTCCAGGTGACGCCATCATTGTCCGCTGGTTCTCCGTGTGCTCTGCACCCCAGCTGGTTGCTGCCCGTCGAATCTGAGCGTGAGTTGACGTCATCGTCGATGGCGTGATCTCTGTGAGGCTTACTGATTCATGTCGTTTTCCCCCGCTGATTGGATGAAGAGAGGAGAGGGAGAGAGGGGGGGGGTAGTGATGTGATCGGGATCTACCTCCTAGTTGGAATGGGCCAATAGAGGCGGTACATGGAGGGGATTTCACGGGGMCGACGGGGAGGAAGTGGGGGTAGGAAGCGATTCATTCCTTCCATCGTCACCAGAAGCTCCTCATATCGGATGATCCGGTGAAAGTGGGGGAAGTGATCGCCGCTGCGAGGGAGGGAAGCAAGGTAGTCGTGATAGAAGGAGGAGAGGGTGCGAAAAAGCGCCGCTCGGAAGAACTCATAGTGGCGGCAGGCGGGGATTGTCCCCGTGGCGATGCAGTAAACCTCTACCACGTTGCATCGCTCCCATGCAGCGCTGAACAGCAGGAGATGCCAGCAGAACGTGGGGGCAGTGGATTGAAGGGAGGCGTGGGGGTGGACGGTGGCGAGTGGGCGGGTAGAATAGAAGTCGCGGAAGAGATGGGGAAGGAAGGGATGGAAAGGGAAGGTGACGGGGGTACGGATGTGCTCGAGGGTGAGGAAATCAAGGGGTCGGCGGGACAGCGTCCGAGGACGAAGGCCTATCGCCCGCATCGGTACGTGGGTGAACTGGGGGACGGGTGGGGCTGGAGGAGGAGGGGGATCGGCTCTGTCTCCGTCGCGCGGTACTTGAGGTGGCGGCTGCAGGGTCGCCATCTTCGGGCTTCGGCAGCTCCGGATCCCTGGTCGGATCGTTACCGATGCCCAGGCTAGCTTCGCTGGCGAACTCCAGCTGGCGCTTCCCGGTGGCAATTTCTTCGTGCTTTCGCGCCGCTTCCGGATCTTCCGCCTCCGTTCCCGTACGCGTCACTTCCTCCGGCAAGGCTTCCCACTTAGATCCGGTTTCTTCTTCCTCCTCTTCTCCTTCGCTCAGCTCGCCCTCGCTATGTTCACTATAGCTTCCCTCCTCCGATGTTTCCTCGTCCTCGTCTTCTTCGTCATCGTCGATCACCACTTCCTCCGCCCTTGGATAAAAGGCGTGAGGGATGATATCGTACGGCTTAAGATACTCCTGCCGCAATCGTAGCGTATCCTCTTCCCTGGGTTCCTCCAAGCACGCAGTCCACTGAAGGTACGGATCCAATGATCGCTCGAAAATGTATGGAGCAGGGTTGTCGTCACTCTGTAAATAGATGTCGGGCGAGAGATCGTCCGCCAATTGCACGATCGGTGCGATGAGCTCCTGCGCAATCAGCTGGCGGCGCCCCGGCTGTACCGATCCAAAGAGAAAGCCAAGAAGATCGCCCTCCGCGTTAGTCCTCCAAGCTTGGATGATTAGCAGTTTCGGATTTTCGATCCACGCAGGATGGCCGCTGGTCTGTGTCCACGTCACCTGTACTCTGGCCAAGCAGAAAGACAGCTGCCAGAAGGTGGGGAAGAGAGAGGGGAGACCAAAGATAAAGAGAGGAGCGAGAAGATCGGCGTGGTTCATTGGGGATGTGGGAAGGGGACGAGGGTTGGGATCGCAACTGGCCGCTCGCGCGGTGATCGGCGAATATCGCCAAGATCCGATGCAAAGATCGGGATGAGGTTATACCCTGGTCGGGCGAGGACGTGCTGCCACACGTTGGACACTTGCTCCGTCCACTCGCGCAGCAAGGTCAAGATCGCGGTATGCCAGTGCGGATTGACCGAGCTGATGTCGCCGCTGAACGTCGCAACCAAGGTGACGTGGCTCATTCTGGGGCCCGCTCGCAAATGAACTGCGGTTACCTCCGCGAATACTACTGCGTGAGGACTTCCTTCGATTCGAAACGTGGCAGAGGCACATATACCTTCGTCGCAGAAGAATCGCATCAAACGCCGAAGATCCGCATTGAGCCGAGGGTGACAAACTTGCCGAATCTCTGAGATGTGGCCACGTGGCTGCAACAGTTGTGCGTCAAGAACCCGCTCCGTGATAAAACTCATGGCGAGGTGGGAGAGGAGGACGAAGGACAAGAGGGAGGAAGAGGAGAAAGAGTTAGATCGTCGTCGTTCTTCTCGCTTTCTGAGGAAGAGGGAGGAAGATTAGAAGGAGGAAGAAGACGAAGGTAGGAGGTATGCCGGACGATGGGGACAGAGCTATGGCTGGGACTAGCCTTAGACGCGATGCGCACCGTGTTGGCGCCGGTCCGAACTCGACAACGCGAAAACAGCTAGAAAACTTGGGAGCGAGTTTCCGGTCGCGTGCACATTTACGTACCTGCACTAGGTCCCCTAATTTATATTGATGCTGGGGCCCAGCATTTCCATTCCGAGCCTCGTAGCTATGGACCTCTCTACCTTGGGCCAGTTCGGTCATCCTTTGCCTTTTTCGGGCTAGCTTCGGGACGGCCCGTTCCATTAATTCGGTGTACCTTTTGGCCTTGCCCTTGAGAGCTGCACGCGTGTCTCTACCCCTTGCTTCGGCAATTTCCGAGTTACCCCGGTAGTCGACACAGGGGATGCTATTAGTTCGAAGTTGAAAAGGGGTAAACCCCATGGACTCATGAGGGGTGGCCCGGTGGATCCCGACGATTTGATATACGATCTCGGGCCAAGGACTCGTGTCATGTGCCGCTAAGTTCCTGCGAAGGGCGGTTTTGATCATACGGTTGACATTTTCGGCCAACCCGTTTGACTGGGACACATGGGGTGCCGTATGTAGGAGCGTGACGCCCCTTCGCGCAAGCAGTTCTTCTACCTCACCCTTGAATTCGGACCTATCGTCGGTCAGAATTTCTTCCGTATCTAGATGGGTATAGAGGAACCGTTCGATGTACGTGGCTATTTTTGCGGCTTTTCGGGTCTTACAGGGATAGACTTCAATGTACTTGGAAAAATGATCTATTAATACTAGCATGATAGAATATTCACAGCAGTTTGGGTCAGGTGGCACGTCGATATCTGTCATGTCCATACTGACTCGTTGGAAAGGATGCTGTACTTTCGTTGGTACGATCGTGTTTGGTCCCCGTATAGGGGCGCGATCAGCGGCACAAACCAGACAATTAGCGACAATGTATTTGACATCATCTCGTATATTGGACCAGAACCATCGGTTCTGATCTACAGTTGCCTCCGTGACACGTATTGCGAAATGAGCGGCCTGTTCTTCGTGAGCAGATTGGATCCAATCATATCTCTGGAATGGGTGGGGAACCGTCAACCACGAGCCCGAGCCGTCAGTTTTACGTTTTTCCAAATGACCGTTGACCCATCGATAGTCCCGAGATCTCTCGGTCGCCCTACGTCTGTCGTGTTTGGTGAGGTGGCCCAGTGATAATCCCGCTAATTTTGCCAATAAAATTTTATCCGTCCAAACCTCCGCTCGTCGGTATTTTTCGTCATATTCAGGGCCGTCTCTCTGGGCGGCCTCGAATCGAACCTCCGTGGGGAGTTTGTTCGTTCTACACAGGGGATACCTCCATTCCTTGCTATTCATCCGATATCGAACGCAGGCCCCGTGCGCACGATTGACACACGTGGCACATTCTACCCAGTCGACAAACCCGGTTTCGAAAGGATGGCGGTCGACCCCATAGACCCGTGCAATGCACGTGCAAAAATAACAAAATTTATCGGGGAGGGTGGCAAAGAAAGCTGAGGACGTGAGAGGGGCAGAATTAGTAGGAGATGAAGGGGTAGCGGAGGCAAGTGGGGTAGTCATGATGACAGAGAAGGAAGGGATGCAGAGAGGGTAGAACAGACCAATGAGTCCTCGTGTCACTCACTGCTTTGATAAGATCTCAACTTGGCCGTACCCAGGTCCGATCTCTTGTTCGGGTTCGTTCCACGGAATTACCTCCTCACTCTTCGGAACCTTCTCAGGCCGGTGCAGTCGTGTCAGTCCGTCCGCATTCCCATGTCTCTCGTGCTTCCGATGACGAATGTCAAAGTCCATGCTCTGCAGCACCGTTGCCCATCGCCCGATCATGCCAGAGTAATCCTTCGATTTCTTCAGAGCCAACAGGGGCTCATGATCACTTACCAAGGTGAACTTTCGCCCGTACAGGTAAGCGCGAAAGTGGCTGATTCCCCAGAGAGCCGCGTAGCATTCCCCCGTCGGAGCGGCGTAGTTGCGCTTGCAAGCTGGCACCGATTTGGAGGCGTACTCCACCACACTCTCGAGTCCGCTTGGTCCCACCTGGGCAAGGATCGCCGAAATCGCCTCTGGCTACTAGTTAGTGATGAGGACAAAAGGCTTTTCGGGATCCGGTCTTTTAAGGACTGGAGCCGAAATGAGAGCGGCCTTGAGTTCGGGAAACGCTTGATCGCACTCCGGCGTCCAGATGAACGGTTGATCTTTGCGTAGCAGATTCGTGAGGGGTCCCGCAATCGCCGAGAAGCCCTTGATAAATCTTCAGTAGTACGAGGCCAGACCCAGAAAGGCGCGAACTTGCATGATACTTATAGGCACCGGCGCATCCCTGACAGCTACTACCTTCTGTGGCTCCGGCTCGAGTCCCTTGTCTGTCACCACGTGCCCTAGGAAGGAAATGGTGGTGAGAAAAAACTGACACTTCTCAAGCGCCACCTTGAAGTCCGCATCCCTTAACGCGTGCAGTGCCCATTCGATGTCCTGCACGTGTCCCTCGTAGGAACTCGAATACACTAACATATCATCCATATACACAATCACGCAGTAGTTGACGATGCTTTGTGCCAAACGAATCTTTCTCACAAAATTCTGAAAAGTCATGTTCATGGCTCGCTGAAAGGTTGAGGGGGCGTTGCAGATACCCATCGGACATCGAATCCACTGCCACGTGCCCTCGAAAAGTACAAACGCTGTTTTCGGACGATCTTCTTCTCGAACAAGAAGATGATGGAACCCATGGCGAACATCAGATTTGCTGAAAAATCGAGCACTCCCAATCGCATCCAACAATTCATCAATCCGGGGGAGGGGGTACACATCTTTGATCGTTATATCATTCAACTTTCGATAATCAATGCAAATGTGAATCCCTCCGGCCTCTTTAGGCACGATTACTACGGGAAAAGACCAGGGACCTATGGCGGGCTCGATCCATCCATTAACTTCGAATTCCTTAATCTGCTGAAAAGCGGCCGCTCTTTGAGCTGGCGTGTATCGGTAAGGAACGCAGCTAATGGGTGGATGGTCTCCCGTGAGAATGGCATGCTCGATCACATTAGTTAAGCCGATGTCATTATCGTGTATGCTCAATACTTCTGCGTAACCGTTTAGCACACAGATTAACGACTTTCGAAGTTCTGCGGGAACGTGACTCGGTAGGGTAATTGTTGATTCCCCAAAAATCTTAAGGGGCATATCGACCCAATCAATCGGCCGTTTCCGTCGATCATAGACACTAGAGAAAACGGAACTACTGGTGCGAACAGAGAAGAATGTTGCTATCATCTGGGACTCAGCGGGGCTGATCATCTCCGTTTCTTTAGTTTCAACATCAGTCTCTTAACCAACCGAGGTCGGTTCCACAGTTAGCCCCGTTAGATCCGTCATTTCATGCATTAGATCAGATACATCACTTACCGGTGCTTCCGCCTCTTGTTTAATCAAAGCGATGGTGACTCCTGTCGTTGGTAACGTTCTGGCGAAAAAACAGAAACATCCAGATATTGTTCCGTTTGCTGATAACGCGTTCGTAAGGAGAGAGCTCCTTCATACAAGGTGCGAGGGGGTTCTGAATCATCGGCCAGGTCAGATACTTGTAATATAGGTTCCCCAAGTAGGACCGAAGGACTAACTTGAGTTACCGGAGGCGCAAGCGCGCTGTCTCTTGAATCCACGTGGAAGCTTCGAGCAGGGTCGGGGCACACTTGGAATTCTTCGRGAATTTCGTGTTCGAACAGTTCAACCATGTGCTTCCATTCGTCTTCGCTTGGCAGCTCTTCTTTGTATTCCTGTTCCCTTATCCCACTATCAATATCCGAGGAAGAACACTCCTTGGGATTGATGTATCTAATCATCCCTATTTAGGCCGAGTTAGGGGTTCGTTTTATCGTCCGAGTGAAAATTCGCAAGGGGACAGTTTGAGGCTTTCCCCCAGTTTGAGTGAGCACCGGTTGTTTCGAATCGAAATGCAATCGTGCGCCCACTACCATCGCCCAAGGCAATCCTAATAGTACAAAATAGGAGCGCACATCTATCACGAGCGCGTTGACGAGGACGTGTACTCGTCCAACCTTTACAGCCACGTTTTCAATAATGCCTACGATGTTCATTGCTTCCTCGTCAGTGGAGACATAATTGTCTTTGCCAGATTGAGGAAGAATGGATCTGAGTCGTCCCGTCTTTCTGACAGTGTCTAATGATATGGCTACTGCAAAAGACCCTGTGTCGATAAAGGCGTTAAACGACTTGCCCCAAATCTCGCAGTCACACTCCGCGCTTTTCCATAGCACCGGTCGAGCTCGTACGAAGTGATCTTTCGATACTAAAGAGATCGCTGCTATCCGTGCGGCCTCAGGTTCGCCGACTTCGGGTTCGGGTTGTGCCACTTCGTCGTTTCCTTCCTTCTTCTTTAACATTCGTTGTATGCGCTGATAGGTGAAGCGCTTTTGATTTTTCTGGCAATGCTGTAAAAGCTTATCATTCGCCGCTTCAAATATGGTGAGCAGATGTCCCACCGGGATCGGAACACGAATATCCAGTTGTTTGAGTCCTCGTAGCACGTCAATCTCTCCTGTTCGGAACTGCAGACCAGGATTGGATTCGCGATCGACCCATTCGAGATCATAAGGGGCCGATCGGATTGCTCCGACCATGCCTGCAAGATGAAGATATTCGAGTGGATCGACCACGTCCGCAGTGTCAGAGGGAGAAGCTCCTGATGTCGACGCTATTGTCGTCGAGGGGGAAGGCTGCTCTAGGGTATATGCCACGAGCTCTCCTCCCTGGGCTGTATCCATCAAAGCAGCCACTCGTCCTTGATTCAGGGCCACGGGGGCCGCCGCAGGTGGGGGCTGACTACGTTTTGGCTGCGGGCAGTCTCGGGCGAAATGTCCGGGTTGTTCGCAGTTAAAACACTCGATCTTTCTGGTTGGATTGGCTACGTGAGGGAACTAGGGTGCGTACCCAGGAGCAGGCGGGGCAGGTAAGAGCGGAAATGATGCGGAGGCCGGCCGAGCAGAGGCCGGGTTAGGCTTGATTAGCCTACTCATTATCTGTTCCATCCGTTCTATGTGAGCGGCTTGCATTTGGATCAAGTTGCTCATCCATTCGGACTGCTTGGTAGTGGCTGTATGGATCATCTGGGCAAGATGTAAGTTGGTTATGGCCGGCGAGGAGGGTTCGGGTGAGATTCCGCTTTTAACGACTGCGATCAATTGATTCACCGGGGGAGAGGAAGAAGAAGCAAGCCAGGTATCGGAAACGATCCCGCCGGGAAGGTCATGGTCGGGGCGGGGATACCGTTCGACCACCTGCGACCATGATCGCCTTTTAGCCGTTACATCCCGTATGGTATCTGTAAAGTCTTCGTCTCCCTGGCTAATATACTTTTTTGTATCAGCCACGTCCAGTTCCAATGCTTTAGTGATGATAGCCGATAACTGGTGTGTTTTCGGCGGGACCTTTTTCTGCAGTTTGCCTTTCAATTTAGGACTTCGTAGATGGTCGATGAACAAATCTCAAGCGGATTTCTTGTCTCGCCCGGATTTGTCCAGCGTGGTTTGAAATCGTTCGACGAAATCGGGTAACAATTCTCCTGGTCCTTGTGGCCGATTTTTTAGCACGTACCAGGCGACATCTTCATTGACCGTATCGAATCGAGCCAAGAAGGCTTGCTTGAAAGTATCCCAATCTACCCACGTGTGTTTTCTAAACCAGTCATGCGACGTATTGCGGAGTAGCAATGTCAGAACGTGTGGAAGATCGGCTGTGCTGTAGTTTTGAGCTTCTATAGCTTCCAGCCAAGCCTCGGGATGGGTGTGATTAGGGAAGAAAGGGAAGGGGGCGAGGATACTAACGATCACCCTACTACCGTCCACCATTTGTACTGAGACCAGGTCACTAGGCGATCCCGACGAGCTTGTTGAGGGTCTCTCCTACCTCTCGCCAGTTTGACTTACTATCATCAGAACCGACATGTTTCAGCTCCGATACCAACCTCACGCCCTGTGTTGTCTTTCGTTCGGAGTGTTAGGCGTGCGGAAAGAGGCCCAGAAAAACAGCAAGATGGGGTGTGCCAAGGATTTTTGGAAATTGAGTGTGGGGACACAGATGGAACTGAAATCCCCTATGTTGGTCCGATGAAGCAAGTCGATTTTTTTCGCGCGTCGCAGAATGTGCGCGCGGGCACGGCGTGAAAAGAGAAGAATCCAAATTCAATCCAAAAAGTATTGTCAGGTTTCCCACCGAGCTACAGCCCGTCGTTTAGAACGGAAAGGCTTTGGCACGCTCCGCGTGTCTCGTTTTCGTATCAAATCTCGTCGTCGTTCAATGCTAAGTTCCGAGTCCGACGTGGATGGTCTCAGCCGCGTGGCTCTTTTTTTATGCTCGTCTTCACTCCGCACACGGTAGTGGAAACACCTGGATTCGTAGCGCTCAAAACGCTGGCATTCGGTGCATAGAGTGCGCGGCCAGTGGGGTTCTACTACCGTCCATGGGATGACGATCAACTCATTGAATGACAACAATATCGAGTAAGGTGGAAAGTGTGTGTCGATAATGACAAACCCAGCCTCTACGAACCTTGAACAACGATTTGCCGAGGGAAGTAGTATCGTCCGCCGATCTGTGCAACAACTTCTCGCACGTCCCACTCACATACACGTGTCCTTCCCTCGTTATACGGAAAAGGCCGTGTTGGGACGGGAGGTACGGGAGGCTGGTGCCCTATCGGAGGGTACTAGTCAGTCCACATATGAATCAATTGTAAAGACCTTGCGATGTCATCAAGAAAAGAAAACACTCGTGCAACTCATAAACAATTTCCTTCAACACGAGAGGGAGAGAGAGATAGAGAAAGAAGACACGTCAACAGCTTGATCATGCATATAACTAAGGGACCGATCCGCGGCTCAGGTTTAATGAGCCAGCGCGACGTTGATCCCAAGCGCCTTGTTTCTCGAGGCCGCCTCGTGGTTCGGCTGTTGGTGCCGGACATCATAAGGCAGATGGCATACGCAGTGCACTCAAAGCTACAGATCTAAACACTCTTGCATTCTCGGACAAAATCCCGACAACGATCATCTAATCAATGCCAAAGAGACGCGCATTTCCATACATTCATTCACTGTGGAAGATGCAAAAAATGAGCCGTGCACAGGAAAAGATGGATCGCTTGCACAGTACACACGCATCCACTGTTCACAAGACAAGAAGACGGAGTCCTTGCGCAGGAGGATTACCCAGGAAACTAATGGAAGAGTCCGGAAGAAGTTCTTTCACGCAAGGAAAGCATACAGATTCATGCTCATCCAGAAAAGGGAAAGAGAGAGACAGAGAGAGAGAGAGAGAGAGAGAGAGAGAGAGAGAGAGAGAGAGAGAGAGAGAGAGAGAAGCATCGAGACACATCATCATTCAAAGATAGAGGAGAAAGGGGAAGGTGAGGGGGGGAGGGGAGAGAGAGTCTAGATAGGAGATGACGCAACCCAAAAGAAGGAAGTTCATAGAGAAAGATCCGCAACAACAAAGGCGCATTCGCCGTTAATTCCAATATGGCCCCGGGCCAATAACTCACTCAACTCCAATCATCGATCCTCGTACCCGCACCGACGATCCCGACCGCCGCGTGCTAACTCCCACCACTGCGATCGTCACCCGGCTGTCGTAGACTCAACACGGTTCGCCCAGATCCCACAGTCCGTCGTGGTGATCCAGTGCGCAACCGGCCAGCCTATCGTCATCCCGACAGGACTTTCCGACTCGCATCAAACACTCTGCCTAGCCACTGCTTCCCGGAAGCTGGCTTGAGAGTCGAGAACGTACGAGAGATTTGCGGACGCGCTTGCGGGTTTTATAGTTGCGACAGGGGGGATAGAAGGGGGAGAAAGCGACGGGAAAGCTGAGGTGTAAGAGGAGAAGCAGGAGGAGAAGACTTTGAGAAGAATGCTCTACGAATGCCATGTTGATCCCTCGAACTCAAGGTTCAACCAATCAGATTCGCCGCGCAATAGGAAGGTTTTATTGATCCACGCACCTGATTGGCGAGCGGGAGTTATCGATGGATCGACCAGGCTTCGGGCGCCAGACTCAGAGGGGGAGGGGAGAAAAAGGCGCGAGAAGTGGCTCAAGACGGGTCCAAGATTCAGATGATCAAGAAAGGAAAAGGGGCGCGCAAAGAGCAAGGCGGGAGAGGGAGAGAGAGAAAGAAAACAGTTACGAGGCGAGAGAAAGAGGAGGGAGAAGGGGAAAGGAGCGCGGGAGGGAGAGATGCGGGGGGCACAGAGGAGAAAGCTTTGCACGCGCGGCGCCGTCAACAAAAAGAGAGAAAAAGGCACCGAAACAGTTACAGCCTAATTCAAAATTGAAATCACCATATCCGCACGCGAAAAGGCAGCGCAGAAAAAGAAAAATCTATGCCTATTCATATTCGTACAAAATTCCGAGAGTTTTCCCCGACGCGACCAAGAACATTGACAGATACGGAAAGAACACGTCGAAGTTCCGCCTATCCCGGAATTCCCAACTGCCGAGCCCAATTCCCAGTGCGCTCGCTAAGGCGCACGTAATTTCCTATGTATTTCCCGAATTGCAGAAAGAAAAAGCAGAACCCGGGAGTCGAAAAAGCTTTCCGAAAGATGGGAGCCAAGAACGCGATACCCAAAATCAAGAAAACGAAACGGGGTTCTTATGGGGTTGGTATGATACAAGCAAAAAGGGGTACGGAAGATAGCACGGGTTCGGGAAGTGGTTCGTCACACTCCTTCCTCCTAGCAGCACTGTAATGCCCAGCGCTCCTCCCACCAGCGCTCTGAAGTCCAGTGCTTGCTACAGCAGTTCATCGCCCAAGCTTGCATAAGGAGGAACACTTCGCTCCTCCTGGAGATATAGGGGCCTACTTGCCTCTTCGGCGGTGACTTCCTAGGCCGCGCGGCCTCCAATCAACCGGTACCTCCTCCCTAAGGCTTTTGGAGGGAAACATTATTGCAGGCTCTGATGTTGCCCATACAGGCCTTAGACTCAGACTTGTTGGACTGGTACCCCCTAGACCTAGCCTACAATTACTGGGCCTCTAAAAATGGCAAGTTTTGTCTTCTTCTGCTCGGCCTCGAGTACCCGTTGCATCTACTTCTACTTGGTGTGGTACCGGCCTACCATTTACTTGAGTGTTTTTCCGCTGCTCTAAGTGTCACGGGCCTCTTGCGCCGCCACTTGAGTGTTTTACCCTGCTGCAACAGGTAAGTACCGGCCCTATGGGCCTCCCAAACAAGCCAGTACCCTTGCGGGTCACACACACACTCAGGCCGACAAGCACTCAGACGGGCATGCAGGTCACCAAGCACGCACACGCACACGCACACACAGACTTCGAAAACTCAGCAGAATGCGGCAATCTCAGCAAGGCACCCATTCCAGCGGCAGAACTTAGAAATCAGCAGTGTTCTCAGTCTGTGTTTTGGCAGGTCATTCCAAAGGGCAAACGCTGACGTGGGATGATAACCTATATCCAGAGTGAGAATTTCTGGTGGAATTTTCTAACCTGGTCAAGTTTTTAGCTGCAGTGCTGCGCACACCTACCTGGGTGAGGTCCCACTGGCAAAGAGGATTGGACTGAATGCCTGAAATTCAATGTGAACGTGTTTGTGGAAATGTGCAGAAAATAGAGATATGTGGGGCTTTTGTGACTGATTTACTGGCCGCCCCCTCACAAACCCGGAAGGTAGTCCACCAAAAAAAAAAAAAAAAAAAAGTGACCACCCCTCATCAGCTGCACCAAGGTGGCATGATGAAGATATCATAGTCTTGATCCCAGCTGTATGTCCCTGTCATAATTGAGGCAGACCTGCTGCTTGAGTGACCACTGTTGAGCAGCCAATCCCGTTTTGTTTTTTTTTACGGCCAATCCAACGTGGCACCTTCTCAGGTATCTGTGAGTTGGCGGCCAATATTTTGTGTCCTGCCGAGTTACTACCCCATTAGAGTAATTGGTGTGTGACACCTCGGACGCCTCCGACGTCTCAACCTCATCCTCCACAACCTGCAGAAGACACTCCTCATTCAATAATTATTAAACCACCAGTACTTCCTAAAGTCATGCCCGTATGCAAGCCATGATATTCGGAAAAGTTGGGCCACTACAGTAGCGCCCAAAGTCATACGACCAGAAATGTTTCTACTCTATTTTTTCCTGCGGCAGATAGCTGGGCCAAGTACTGGTGGTTTAAGAAAAATTAATGTAGACAAATGGAAAGGAATGGTTAGCGCACAGGTTGTCAATGCGCATTGTGGTCTGAGGTTGCGGGTTCAAAACTCTGCACCTTTGCGCAGAGACACCAGTAGGCGTTTACATAATGCATGGTCACTTGCACACCCTCTTGGGCTGATGCAGGTAAGGTATTAGAGACACTGCCTGTGCACCACCCGAGGGCCAGTCCACGGTAACCGTTCTTGTATGTTAGGTCCGGGCTATGAGAGGTTTTCCCGAGGTTCTTGGTTCGTGGGTTGTTCATTTGATTGTGCATTTGTCTTTCGGTCCACAATAGCATACAAAATAGACAGGTGCTACAGTAGCTCAATAGGTTTGACACGAGGGTTGCACGGTTCAGGTGCGTGTTCGAGTCTGATCAGAGGTGTGGTAGGCAGGAGGGGGTTCCCCTTGCTTGCCTGGGGTGCGTTCCTTGCCTTGACTGGCGGGTACCAGAGCTGCGCCAGGCACAGGAGGGATTGCGAAGGGATAGGTTAGGAGGGGGGGTCCCATTTGCAATCCTTGCCTTGATTGGCTAGGATACAGAGTCAGTACGGGAAGGGGAGGGCTTTTCGGGGGATGCTATCCTTGCCTTAAACCACCAGTACCTTTCCCAGCTATTTTTCCAGAGGCGCACCGGGTAATGCACTGGCCTGAAACGGAAGGGCGGCCGTCGATAAATTGAATCGGTGGCCTCTCTCAATTTGTGGTCTGCCGAGCAATGCCCACGGCCAACATATTGGAAAGGTACTGGTGATTTAATTGGCGGGGAACCAGAGCCGGCATGGGAGAGTCCTGAGTTACTAGGGTGGCTGGGACCTGATACTGAGGACTCTCTTAGGGATATATTGGGACGTATAGCCTGCCTCCAACAACTGCCATTTCGTCAAAATGGACATCTTTTATTTTTTGAACGAAATTGAAACGGAGTTTTTTCAACTTTTGGCCGAAAACTCGTCAAAATTTGTTGTTCCTGAAGGTCCAGCGTTTCACAAACGCTGGACCCCCTGGCTGTACATGGACCTAGCTTGAGACCGGGCACCTCCAGGCAGTCCTGCCTGGAGGTGCCTGGTCTCAGACAGTCCTGCCTGGAGGTGCCTGGTCTCAAGCTAGGTCCATGTACAGCCAGGGGGTCCAGCATTTGTGAAACGCTGGACCTTCAGGAACAACAAATTTTGACGAGTTTTCGGCCAAAAGTTGAAAAAACTCAGTTTCAATTTCGTTCAAAAAATTACAAATGTCCATTTTGACGAAATGGTCGTTGAACAACCAACAATAGAGCACAATAACAACAAATAACAACAACATAGTAACAACCTGTGTAGCACGCCGAACATGTTCGACGCCCCACCGAGCATCCGAACATGTTCGGACGCTCGGCCAAGCTGGAACCTAACATGTTCAGCCGTGTTCGGCGTGCTACACAAGTTGTTACTATGTTGTTGTTATTCGTTATTATTGTACTCTATTGTTGGTTGTGGAAGAAAGGCTATACGCCCCAATATATCCCTAAGAGAGTCCTCAGTATCAGGTCCCAGCCACCCTAACTCAGGACTCTCTCATGCCGGCTCTGGGTCCCGGCCAATTAAATCACCAGTACCTTTCCCATGTGTCGGCCGTGGGCAAGAAAAGAAAGTGTGCTTTT
Organism: Chara braunii; assembly: GCA_003427395.1. Taxonomy (NCBI): domain Eukaryota; kingdom Viridiplantae; phylum Streptophyta; class Charophyceae; order Charales; family Characeae; genus Chara; species Chara braunii. Next base: position 56,556 of record BFEA01001128.1, read on the forward strand.
GAACACATCCACGTGTGGCTGGTACCGGGGCCATTTCGGGCAGTCTGGTCCTGGAGGGGGGCATAGCGCGCGGGCATAGGGGTGTGTGTGTGTGTGTGTGTGCGCAGCAAATGCAGCAGCTACATCCGATGCAGCAGTTTATGTAGGTGCTGCATCAGCTGTGTCAGCAGATGTGTGTGTGTGTGTGTGTGTGTGTGTGTGTGTGTGTGTGTGTGTGTGTGTGTGTGTGTGTGTGTGNGTGTGTGTGTGTGTGTGTGTGTGTGTGTGTGTGTGTGTGTGTGTGTGTGTGTGTGTGTGTGTGTGTGTGAGTGGTGTGTGTGTGTGTGTGCATGTGTGTGTGCATGTGTGTATGTTCAGGAGTGATGGGCAATCATGCCCCCCAGGGCCCCCCAACACCCATATATGTACAAGTTAAAAATTAAAAATAAAAAAAATAAAAAATTTGTTTGGGTTCGTTAGATTTTGGGCCATGTTCGGGCTCGGTACCGAGCGTTCTGGTTCGGTCACCAAGCCCGAACGCGATGATTTGCAGGTAACAAGTACTAACAACAATGGTGTACACAAAAATACAACCGGGCAATAAAATAGCAGTAACAACAGTTGTGTACACAACGATAAGAACAACAATAGGCCACCTATAGGAGTTGTAGAGAAATGTTTATACCTAGCGCCCAAGTACCCGGGCGGTGGGCTTGTTCGACTATGCTTCAATTAGGGCTGAGAGGGGTGGGTAGGACTCTACTTAACCCTGGTACCTACAACCGCAGGCCACCCCTGTTAGGTAAGAGATGACTGGAGAGTAGGGTCCTGAGTGGTAGACACCGAGGTAGGATTGTGGGAGTAAGGGTGTACTGGGAAGAAATAATGAGAGTGGTAGGTGGGGACGGAGTCTCATAGGAATAGGGGCCTCTACAAACATCTGGATAACTACATGGCTGACGACCGGCTGTCAAAACATTGTCCAGAATCCTCTACAACAACCGAGGCCTTAAAAAAAAAAAAAAAAAAAAAAAAAGGAAGAGAAGGTGGTTCCACTTGCACCGCGTATAATGCATTTGATTTTTTGTTTTTTGGATGTAAGAGACAGGGTTACCATGCCTCCACTAGTCGTCCATTATCTTCGGTGTCTATCTACTTCCCCACATGCGGGTATCTGTCATGATATCCGTCATGGCTTCCGCATAGTTGGGGCCAAGTCCCACTTTCTCGTATTCTCAGTTTCAGACAGTAAACTATAAAGTTCAACAGTAAAAAATGAACATGTTATTTGTTAAAATAAGACATTATATTGTGTCATCTTTTGCACAAATTCGATTTAGGCAGCAACCAAAGTAACGTAGGCATGCCCATCCTCTCGCCTGAAATGTTGGAAATGGTTGTTCCAATGTGTGATGACACTGATGAGATCCGGACCTATTTAGAATTCTGATGAGCAAGGTGCAATTGTATCCTTTTTGGATATATTCCTTTTGCGCTATGATGTTTAAGTACTCTAATAATTACAGTAGTCAAACTATAAGATGTTTACCAATAATATGGAAAGTTTGACATGTGTTGGGTGACAATTATGGCTTCTAGTTTCACTGACAACATTTTCATTTTGTAATTGTAATGAGTTAATTTTGACATGCCTCCTTCTTTTGCCATGAGTTCGATCATATTACACAAGAACTTTAAATTTTCTACATCGTTGATGGATTCATCCGCATTAAGTCTTTCATTTGTCACGCTTAAGAATTTCATATATGAATGCAAAGTTTATGATTGTATGCAATGTAGGAAGTCATAAGGCATTTAAATAGATGTACACGCAAGAGACTTAGTGATATTTGCACAATGAATCTCACACTCATATAATTGTCGAATTATGACTTGCGTTCTCATTTCACTTTGCCATATTACGCAACTAGTTTGAATATGCACTGTCTGTGTAGCACACCGAACACGTTCGGAGCTTTTCCGAACGTCCGAACATGTTCGGGTGTTCGGCCGAACGCCACCCGAACGTGTTCGGCCGAACATATTAAAAAATAAATAAATAAAATAAATTGGTTTTTGATTTTTAACTCGAGTTTGGTTATGAATTTGAGCATACCTCCAAGGCAAAAGTTGTTTGTATCATTATTTTACATCACATAGAGTGTTTTCAGATGTTTTGGAGAACGTTTTTTTTTTTTTTTTTTTTTTTTTTTTCACGTTCGAAGAGTTTCGGTGCTCGTTCACGTCCGATCCCGAACGTTCGGGTTCGGTCACCGAACCCGAACACGATGCTACACAGTGCACTATCAATTATATCCACACCTTAGCACTTTGCACAATGAAATTGAATGAATCACACACTCAGATAATTATCGAATTTTAACTTGCGAGTAAAATTTTATACACTGTTGATGGAATCCGCACTAAGTTTTTTATTTGTCACGCTTAAGAGTGTCAAATATGAATGCAAAGTTAATTATTGTATGTAATATAGGAAGTTACAATGTATTTGAATGAATGTGCACACAAGAGACATAGTGATATTTGCACAATGAATCGTACACTCATATAATTGTCGAATTCTAACTTGCGTCCGAATTTTATTTTCTCATATCACACAACAAGTTCAGATATGCAATGTCAATGATATCCATACTTTAGATTTTTCTATGTAAGAATTATAATTTGAAATTAAATGCAAACTAGTTCCAATATAGAAAATCAAAGGCTCATACGGACAAATGTAGTTAACTGATCATAGTGAACGCAAACTCGTAAGAATAAAAGAAAGCAATGAAATCCATTTTGTCATGGTCAGTTGTTTGATGAACAAGTATTAAAATTCATTAATGAAGAGAACACTTACGAAATGAAGTTTGAAAGTGTAACCAACATAAAAGAAAACCACCTTCAAGTATGCAAATTGTCAATCTTGTCTAATAGTCGACAGATCTCTTTGAGAGAATATTAAAGATGGTCAATGACCACGTTATAACAACGTTGCAAACGTTAACATGAACACTCCGCAAATCACTTCATCGACTTGTTTTGGAACTCCTTCCATTACAACATTTGTCTCCATAGACTTTCAACTCTTATATGACTCACTATGTAATATTTTCTGTTCCAAATAGTATACATATAAATTGAAGAGACTAATTTTGAAATCACTATCGGCTACAACGATATGAAAATAATCAAAAACAAAGTTAACGGAAAGTAGGATCCAGTGATCGTTATCTTTTTGGATAGATATAAAAATAATATTATAATCAACTATATTTATTCATTTCGCTCATCTTCGCACCCAACTGTATCCTTGAAGTTGTAGTTTATTGAAAAAGAACGAATTGAAGTTGAAGACACGAAGGTCTAACGACATGTTACGTGTCGCACAATGTCATGAGGTCGACCCTAAAAGCGCCATGTAAAAATTTACAACCTCATCATTAACCTCGTCATCGATATTCAAGAGAGTGAGAAAATGTTTCACTACAATAGACAAACGATTCTCGAGAAAGGAGAGAGCATTCAAGTTGTAAGAGGCGGCACCAAGTAATGTCTTTAAGATTTCAAAAGCGTTGAGGCATAATTGTTGGAGTGCAACTTCCACCCTCTGCTCCACCCCTTGTGATAGACATTGCACAACATAGAGCAACGCACATGCTGGGCAAGGAAAAACGAGAGTCTAAGCATAGTCGTCGGTAGCACGACACATTGCCAAATAATTCTGATACATGGTTTGACCCATAGTTATAGATCATGGGTATGTGTCCTTCTTTGGGGGTAGAAGGGAAAGACACTGCTCAATAGCTATGGCATGCTCCTTCTTTCCGGTTTCGACATCGACCCCTGATGACTTTAATGTTTCCTTTTTTTTTGTCATCAACCTGGGGACTTTTTGCAGTATATACGCCTGATATATCGAGGACCTCCGTTTGCGAGATGACCCTGTTCCTGTAAAACACAAGGAAAAAAAAAAAGTGAATACACGGATCCAATAGAAGTATCATGTGAAAGAAGGGCACAACCCATAGAATGCAACACCTCTACAAGTACTAAGTTCTGACTTTCCATTGCTCTAAGCATCGAGACAGGCGTGTGTGGCTGGACAACCAAAACTCAGTGAAGCACGCATGCGAGTTTGACCCTCCCACCGTAGACACATGATAACTACAAAACGGTTCAGAAGTCCAGATTCTGACGGACTTCTGTCAACACAACGCACACACAGAGTAACCGCATTAGGCATCGAAACAGGAAGTGCAAATACCGGACGACTTAAACCAGCATCCCCTCTGAAAGGAGCAAAATGCACCTCCTGTGAGTCGGTCAGGTTTTTTTTAGGAAGGATGCGACCGATGTTCAGAAGAGAAAAAATATGTTCAATGGAAGATCATCACGTAAAGATCATTTTATTTATAGTGTTTCGTGTTATTTTATTTTTCCCTCTCTAAGTTGCACTCGACATCCCCCTCCTGAAAACCTGGCCAACTCATAGGAGGGACAATTTCCTCTTCTCCGAATGAGCGTTAGTTCAAAACACCACTCTTTTTGTCAAAATGCACTTCGACAACTCTATGTCCAGACAATGTGAATGGAAGTTCGCCGGAATTTGCACTTTGACTGCACATGTCCTTTTGTTTTCGATGTCCACTTCTTATCTACATTGTGAGTGTACAAAGGAGAGTGGCGTTGTTCACCACGTACCAGGCGACCGATCCCTCCGCTACATCGTAGTTTGATTTATCGTGGCCAAGGCCAACACTGCGACATGTGGAGTGTTGTCCCTAGACCTTTTCGAAGATGTGACATGATATTGTCCCTCCCCGACTTCGCCGCTGGCGCTGACGTGCATTAATAGAGGAAGCGTTGGTGGCGCGAGGGCGGTTCGAGACTCAGAATGTTTGACGTTATTGACGACGGTCACCTCAATGTTCAATGTGATACACAATTGTGTCGACGTCAGCTGGCCACCGAGGATGTTGTCGATAACTTCGTCGATATTTATATGATGATTGGTTTACCAGGCGGGATCACAACAACAAATTAAAACCCTCCAGTGACCGATGTCGAAGTTCGAAAACAGGTGAAAGTTATTGATTGTCATAGCCTGTTTGCACCATGGAAAACTCATGAACCACCTGTGTCTCCATCTCCATCGCCGTTGTATCGTCGTCGACGTTATGTCGACGATTTTGTTTGTTAAGAGATCCGAACTCGTCAGAGGACTCACTACATCAAGCATCCTCTTCCATCTCCTCTATATCAGGATCCTCCATGCTTTCTTCCTCTTGCTTTTCTTCCATTATTTCTTTCGCTTCATCTTTTTCATCCTCAACATTTTCACTGTCCCGTTCGTCCCCTTCATCCACCTCATCCACCTCATCCACCTCATCCACCTCATCCACCTCATCCACCTCATCCACCTCATCCACCTCATCCATCCCCTTCAAATCATTTTCTTCCTCTTCTTCCCCCTCTTCCTCTTCTTCCCCTTCATCCCCTTCATACCCTTCGTCCCCTTCGTCCCCTTCATGCACCTCATTCCCTTCATGCACTTTATTGCCTTCCCGGGAGACCGTGTCGAACGGATCTCACTGCCCTTTTGCTTCAACAGTCGGAGCTCCTCCCGCCGCGACATTAATCCCCGTCTGAAGACCCCCTGCAAATGAAGGACGGATTCCAGCGTACTTTGTTGTTTCGTGGTCGGTAGGCGATACTAGGCGCTTCGCCTCCGAGCACTTGCTCCAATGTTTAGGCACTTCGCCTCCGAACACTTACTCCAATGTTGTTGCCTGCCCCTCCTCATTGACCGACGAAATTCCACCCCGTGCAACAGAAATCGCAGACGAAAGACCACCTTCCTTTGCAGTGCGGATTCCGGTGGACTTCGACACGACATCCTGATCTGGTACACCTTCCCCCGGGTCGCCCTCCCCTGCCGAATGGCGCCCTGGCACATGAACCGGTGAAACTCGATCTCGGCGGATTTCAACGTTCCATCGGGGGCCAAAATCGTTGGACGCCATGTCAAATCAAGAATCCGCATCTCATGCATTGAAGTCCGGATCACGACGAACTTCATCTCTTGGACTGGACTGGAGCCCCCTGAAGGAAGTCAACCAACATTCCCCCCCCCCCTCCCCCCAGCGGAGGCAGCACCTTCCAGTCTATCCTTCCCTTGAAAGGGCTTGTGTCGGGAGGGCTACCCCCGAAGTCACTACTGCCCCAAGCGGAGGCGGCACCTTCCAGTCTATCCTTCCCTTGAAAGGGCTTGTGTCAAGGTCATAAAAATCAGGATCGAGTTTCAACTACCGATGGTCGTGAAGTTCATGGAACGGACGATCATAGGTCGATTCGATGGAAGCGTGATGATTTAGAACGCCTCGATTTTCGACCCTGACTTTTTTGACGACCTCCACCCTGGCAATGTCAAGGAACCTGGACTTGGACTTGCGATCACATGCCACCCATCTCCCTCCGCCGTCGGTGAGGGTCATGACCCACCTACTCCTTTTGATTGTTGGTTGTATAACCTCGGGGTGCCAAATCATGTTGTTTCCCCCTTCCGCCTCAGTCGATCGGGTGTGTGTCTGTCCTTCGAAGTGAATGTTGTCATCCTTCCAAAAAGAATGATCTTGCGAAACTTCACTACCGAGAGCAACACGGTTGAAGAGGCGGGAATCATTTTCAGTCTCCTCAACGACGAAGTCGGGTCTTCGCAGAGATTGAAGTGGGTACTGACGACACTTGGGTGGCTTGGCTTCCTGTAGGACCGACCGACGAGGACCTTGGGGCGTGTTTCACCAGAACCAGGTCCTAACGAAGGTCGATGCTCTCATTGTCACTCTCCTCCTCTTTTGACTTTGCTTCGAAAACGACTCTGGTTTATTTCTCGTCCTCGGTGGAGATCAAGGCCGCGTAACTGCCCAACTCCAATTCTGGTCGAGATTCCATGAAGTACAGACACTCAAACTTGTCAAGGAAAAACTTCTCATTCTTGCGTGACGCGTCATGATAGTTGTCCATTAATTTGCAACGACGTTAGCATATGCTCCTTCCGGCGGACATAATCGACATGATCGTCCTTCTTCGGCCTCACATCCAAGAAGAGGAATTTGTAGATCTTGTTTCTCTTCCGCTCAGTCAACTTGAATCACATGTCCATACTGGGTCCCACACGCGCTGAGCCTCCTGTTTGTTCTCCTTCACTACAAATCGCAGTTGTTGGCCCCGGAGTTCACCTTGCTTTAAATTTGACGAAGTCCATCGTGAACTGCAACAACTCCGAGTTCCCTTCCAACGCCACAACGTGGCGGTCGCTCTTCGAAACCTGCCACACGACTTGCGTGTGCTGGTTCCCAAGGAACACAACACCCTCTCCCTTTTTGAAGAGGAATTCTAGAAGATTGGCCAATTGGGTGGGGTTGCGTTCCATGTCCTTGTAGACCTTGCCATCTCCCTGGTGCGGTCAGCGACCAATCGCACGGTGTGAACTTGAAGGGAATGACGGATATGTTTGCGGGGGTTATCCGAACAGCTGCAGCATCACCCTCCGCGAGCCTCCCTCTGTACAAGACAGACGTGTTAGTATCGCACCTGCTGGTGGGTGCAGCTCCTGCATGTTCCCTCGATGAATATGGAATCCGATGTGACTGCGTCGGGTTCCCCGTAATACTATAACAGTATATAATGATAATATCATAATGATAATAGAAAAGGGAAAATGACATATGTACCCCACTTAAAGATGGCAATACCCACTATACCCAGTCTAGCGCCCAACTTGAATCTATACCCAGACCCTGTACAACTTGAATCTTTTTTTTTTTTTTTTTTTTTTTTTTTTTTTTTTTTTCAAAGCGGGCCCTGTGCCCAAGGCTGATATTATCAAAAGAAGATTGAGGCTGGGGCCCTCACAGTCTACCCGGAATGACAAAACAGAACTTGTTGAGAACCGGGCTCAGCATCCCTCTCGTGATGCTTATACTGTTAATGATGATGCTGTAAATCGATACCACTGCCTCTTCACCCTTTCTCATAAGAGCGCCAGATTCACCTGTTTTCCGAGCTGTGGTTCGCCAAAGACTAGTTGTTGAGGAAGATTTATGTTTCATACCATGAAATAGGAACAATGGCCATTTCTGAGGGAGGGAAGAGATCAAGGAATGCTGAGAGAGGACGCATTGGTACTGTAGCGTCGATAGTAGTCCAATCATGAAAAACCAGTTTGTAGTTCCTTTTAGTCACAATGTCTTCATCACTCTCAGCCCCTTTCCATATGACTTCTCCCAGATTGCCTCCTTGGTTTCCTTGGTTTCCGCCCAGCTAGTTTCTGCTGAATTTTCGAAAATGTGATTGTATTTCTGTTTTATTGGATAAAAATTTAACTTTTTCCTTTATTTGAGACTATTTTGTTAGGATGTCTGTTTCAATTTGTTGTTTAATAGTTTCCGTAAAGTCTGGTCCATCCAATCTGGCCCCTTCCCATTCAAAAGTACATCTT